>OZ010691.1:11197045-11385612 GCA_963932265.1 Thymelicus lineola
ATAATGGTCTTTAAACTACTGTGCGACCGCTAGTTAAAACATTTTGGTAAGATAATGTTTACGGAAGATCCTCTAACCTTCAAATATTCAAACACGACGGCTCACGGTTACACTTTAAGAATGCGGTCATCACTTACAATTCTTAGCACAATCGTATAGTTTGTAATTCAATCGTTAATTTGTCGCGATCAAACGTCTATCACAGTTGACAATAAACAGGACAAGAAAATACATAAGAATTTTTGTTCATTCATACATTTATTTTTATTAAACACTAGGAAATCGCTCTCGCTCTCGCTTCGCTTCGGGAAAAATATTAAAAAATATATATGTATAATATAGCCTATGTCACCCTGGGATAGTATAGCTTCCCAACAGTGAAAGATTTTTTTCAAATCAATTCGGTAGTTCGGAGCCTATTCAGTGCAAGCAAACAATCAAATCTTTCCTCTTTAAAATATTAGTATAGATTATTTACCTTTTTAAGTAAGTACTCTTTAAAGTTACTTAGTCAAAAGTCAGTTAGGTAAACGACTTAACTAAAGATAATGCGGGATTCATGTCACTTACCTCAGTAAACCCGCTCATCTTTATATTGTAAATAAGTATTTATACGAGTAATACAAAACAACCAGATTATGAAGACCTCTTATTCTGGACCGTTCTACAGTATGTACTAGTACAAGCTTATATTCAATCCAAATAACAAACCATCCATCCATCAGCCCTTGGAAGTCCACTACTGGATATGTCTCCCCTAACTTGCGCCACTCTGACCGGTCCTGAACCTTCTGAATCCAGCGGTTGCCAGCTGTGTTCTTCTATTATTTTAAATACTAACTTATATTTTAATTTAAATTAAACCTCGAACGGGTCGAACCCACAGATCAATAAATAAGTATTATTTCTGTGCTCAAACCAATATTTACCTACACGCGGAATTATATCTTAACGATGATTGAATGGCATTACAATTATCTGTGGAAATAATATTCATACTTCAAGAACATTTTATTCCATCGACGTCAATCTAATGCATAATATGAATCTTGTAAACGATGAATATAGTTGGCAATCAAATAAACAAATGAATATGTAGTCGTTTCATTAATTAAATAATAATATACTTATTATTTTGCATCGGGATTTGAAACGTGGAAGTATTCGTAGTTCTATTGTTATTCAGTAATCGACTTAGCTGACCTTCGATCATCAAAAGTTGACCAAATCCTGTTCATTAATTAATTAATTCTGTTCATTACGGTACGTAAAACGTCCTGCGTAATTTACGGCGCGTAGTGTTCTATTATTGCGACGGATCAAAGTTAGCGCCCGAACGCAGCGAGGGTACCTACTAAAACTCGACACAAAAAATCGCACCGTATCAAAAAGAACGGAAAAACATGACCCAAGTGCGCGTTTAGGTGTGTTAGAAATACTTATTTTGTGAAAACTATTATATACAGTTGTTGATACGTGTAAGTAGCAATGTTTAGGAAACGTTAAATATCTTATTTCTGTTAACTTGTTGTAACAATAATTTTAATGAAGTAAATGCATGTTCATTAATTAAATAGACAATCTAGCCTCATGTCTAATCTATACTATAATAAACTCAAAGTGTCTATTTGTATGTCCGGGCATCACATAAAAACACTTAAACGGATATCGATGAAAATTGGTGAAGTTGTTACTGTTACCCTAGGTCATAAATTTTTGACAACTTTTCATCCCGGAAAATTAAAAGGTTTCCCGGGAAAACAGGATAAAAGTTTGAATAAGTTAAAACATAATTTCCGTATGCAAAGCTGCGGGCAACAGCTAGTAGAAATAATAAAATCAGTATGCCAACAATGAAGGCTTTGATGACAAGCGCGTGGAACTGTAGTAACTACGAGTATAATAGCTATAGTTACTATAGCCCGATGACTCAAAGGTAACTATTAACTAAATAAATAGCATAAGAAATAGGTACTTGGTTACTAATTTATGACAACATTAATTTGTTTGAATACTCTGGTTTGTTTCTTCGTAATGTGATTTCTAGAATATTCGACCTTATCTACGCATTAAAATTCAAATATTTACGTTATTAACTACTATTTATGTAGTTAGTAAAACTTTATTATTAGAAATAGATTTAATAATAATGTCCTTTGGTCATGTGTTAACTCCAAAGTCCAAATATTAGTAGAGATTTTAATACAAACTCTGTAATGACCTGCGAGTTGTATCTGGAAACATGCCGGCGTGCTCGGTCCAAAAGTAAAATTTGAGTCGCAAAAGATAACTACGTCAGTCCATTATTAAGTAAATTGTTACCTACGATGTCGGCGTTTACATCCTAATTCGTATTTTTCCACACCTGAAACTGAAATACTCTACTAAAAATAATGTAGTGATTTAGTTTTCGAGTTTTCTATTACCTACGACTGAAACAATATTCAATTATTGATCTTAGATTAATTAAAAACAAAAATATTGATACCTATATACCTATAAATTATATTTATAACATACTAATGGATACATTGCGTATTCCACTACGCTAAAAAAATTCTAATGAGAATGAGAGATCAGCGTTTTTGTGTTGATGCGCCATCTTTACATTTTATCTTCAAATTGTTGTATGGGAAAAGTGGAAAATTGACTTTATCAATGAACTGAATGTACCTAATGCATTGTTTTAGTGGTCTCAAACCACCCTCGGATTGTTGCCTTTCAAATGAAACCATTTTGAGATTTATATGATATACATATTTGATATTTATATCGGTTGATTGATGGTTTCAGAGTCCATAAAGGACATCCGTACAAACATTTTTGTGTTGCCCGCAGTTTTGCATACGGAAATTATATTTTAACATATTCAAACTTTTATCCTGTTTTCCCGGAAAACCTTTTAATTTTCCGGGATGAAAAGTTGTCTAAAAACAGTAACAACTTTACTAATTTTTATCGAAATCCGTTCAAGGGTTTTTATGTGATGCCCGGACAGACAAACAGACACTTTGAGTTTTATTATAGTATAGATAATCATCTAGGTATAGTGTAGCACTCAGACGTAGGATTATTCCATTAATCCGTATTGATAATGACATTCCAATGCGATCTGCGATGCGATGATGATGCGATGTGCATCTCATGCTGCGGTAGCAAATTAAATTTAATATTTCTATTTAATCTATATTGTAGTCATAGTGCCCATGTATTATAATAGTAACAGTATAATATAATTCTAGAAGGTTTTTATTAATATATTGATTGAGTGTTAATATATCATTATTATATTTATTTATATCTGTGGACTGTGTGTGCATGTGTTCCATGTTCAATAAAAAATTTGAGCACTTCTGTGTTTTGGAGGAGGCGGAGGAGGCATTCCATCCATCCATCCATCAACCCTTGATGGTCCACTGCTAGACATAGGCCTCCCCTAACTTGCGCCAGTCTGACCGATCCTGAGCCTTCTGAATCCAGCGGGTGCCCGCTGTCTTCTTCAGGTCGTCAGTTCTCCTGGTCGGGGGCGTCCTATGCTCCTTTTTCCGAGACGTAGGCGCCTTTCTAGGACCTTTCTTCCCCAACGGTTATCGGTCCTTCGCACTATGTGGCCAGCTCATTGCCACTTCAGCCAGCTAATTCTTTGAGCTATGTCGGTTACCCTTGTTCGTCTACGGATTTCCATCCGGATTTATGTCTCCTCATTTCTGATGCGATCACGTAGAGAAATACCGAGCATAGCCCTCTCCATAGCCCGCTGCGCTACTCTGAGCTTGTGGATTAGGCCAATAGTAAAGCACCACGTCTCGGATCCGTATGTCATCACTGGCAACACACACTGCTCCAACACCTTCGACTTCAGGCACTGAGGTAGTGTTTTGGACGACAAGATATGACGCAGTTTCCCGAACGCAGCCCATCCGAGTTGAATTCTACGAGTGACTTCTTTCTCGAAGTTGGACTTACCCATCTAGATCTCTTGTACCAGGTAATTGTATTCGTCTACAACATCGAGAGCAGCGCCATCAACAACAACCGGTACGGGTGTGACATGGACATTCATAAGACGCTTTTTCGTTATTGTATTATAGAATTTTGTCTTATCATTTGTAGCATCCAATATATTACGCGCAATTTTACACGATAGGTTGAAGTGACAAATCTTTGAACAATGATTCATACAAATAACCTGTGCAAATAACTCATCCAATCCTTTTAGCGACTTACATCATTGTGTTTTCGTTATTTTACGCAGATAACAAAGACGACTTTAGAAATAAACTTAATAAATCAAATATGCAGGAACTTTTCTACATGTAGAGTAGGTCATATTTCGCCTCCGGAAAAAAATATTATAGTGTTGTTTCCCTTGTTAATGTTTGTTTATCCCTTGTTAATTTTGAAAGAGCTTCGCGTCAAACAAAGACTTTCGTCGACTGTGCAACTACGAATTTTTTAAATGTTTGGACACATCATCCGCAATGAAAGCTCTCTGGAACGATTAGTGGTACAAGGTAGAGTGGTCAACGTCCTCGCGGCCGATCGCCCACATTATTAAAACAGCCACAAAGTGTACCCTTACAGAATGTACACGCAGTGCTATGAATAGAGAGAAATGGAGAAGTGTCACAAAGGCTGCTACCAAAATGCAAACAATCCATGACCACGACCACTCCGCCAGGAGTGTACGAAGAAGAAGAAGAAGAAGAATATTTGTTTGTTGCTTGTTACACCTCAAATTCTCTGCAATTCATGGATAAAGGACACTTTACTGTTGATGTTTACAATAAAACATTAAATCATTTCGTTAGTTACTCCTCTAACCACAGCTCTAACGTCCCGTTATTTCTAATTATGTATAGATAAAGGTGTAGAGCGGTTAGAGAGCGGCTAGCGGTTAGAACGTTGGTCTCCCGAATGCGGGAGCCCGAGTACAAATCCGGGCGCGCACCTCTAATTTTCAAATATTATGTGCGTATTAGAACTTAATTATCACTTGCTTCGTAAAGGAAAACATCGTGAGGAAATCTGTACACTGGACAGTTCCCCATAAAGTTCTTAAAGGTGTGTGAAGTCTACCAATCCGCACTTGGCCAGCGTGGTAGACTATGGCCTGTACACCTCACATTGTGAGAGGAGACCCCGAGTCCAGCTGTGGGACAATTCTGGGTTGTTGCTTTGCTTTTATAGGTAAATCTATCCCGAATTGCTTATTACCGTCTATTTCTGTTTTGTCTAGACTTACGGAACTCCCGTCGAGCGGTCCCACAGGGCTATACCCTACGCTGTCTACGTTTTTTATCTAGAGTAGCCTCCAAGATAGCCATATGGACTTTCAAGAAATATAAAGTTTTAGAATGCAGTGCAGCAACAACTTGAACATGTTTACTTTATCCCTAGTTTCCTTTTGCTTTGATTATTGTTTTATTTACACTTTGTAATACCTACCAGCCAGTTCTTTTTCTTTCTTTGTCGGCAATGCATTAGTGAAGTGTTTGGTGTCGCTGATGTCCATGGGCAACGATAGCCACTTACCACCAGGTAGATCGTCATCTCGTTTTTCGGCTATTTATGAGAGATGAAGATGATGAGAAAGATGTATGAAAGTAAAATAAAACGAAAGGGTGCACATCTCTCAAAATCTGGCTGCTACAGTAGGCACTAATGATGACATCGTGTGACCATAAGTCAGTTACGACTTTTTGTGCATTGGCAGTCAGAAAGGTCCGAAAAGAGTAATAAATAATCTAGCTTTTTGTGCGTTTGAATTACTTTTCCCCAGCAACAGATTTATTTATTATTTAATAATAATAATTATATTATTATTATTATTTAATAATTATTTAATAATAATATAAGGATAAGTTTGTGTAAAGTGCTATTACGTATTAATAAATTTTCACAAACGTATTGCATTGAACGACAAAAATACAAACAATAATAATTTGAAAGCCTTTAAATAAATCGACAGTACTAACGTGTCCCAAATTAACAAAGCTGAACTGCAATGGTCGATACGATAGGTAGGTAGGCACTTTATAATATATTTATATGTAAATTGCCAGACTGTGCCGGACCCTCCGTCTGGCAAGGGTGAGATCGGCGACCTTCATGCACCCTCATTCGCTATTTCGCTAAATCACTCAATCTAAGTAGGTCCATTGTATACCTATCTCTGCTACACCTAGTCTACAGGTTTAAAATTAATCTCTCACTGAAGGTTTGTTTCGCAGGAACCTCTAGCTTTTCTAAGTAGGCAAAGTTAAATTTTTATCGTTTACTATGCGAAGAAAAGCGACACTGATAGCTAAATCTAATCTATTTTCTAAAGGGTGTCTGAAACCGTCCAGTCCAGATTCCAGAAATAATTTATAAGTAGTATTAGTACTCTAGTGACTAATAAAAAAACATTAGTATGTACTTATAATAATGTCACTTTTACCGACTTCAACGGAGAGACTAGTCTTCAAAAAATGACGACTCTTATCGCTGAACATGTTATATCAAAATGTCGTATGTACTCGTATCTATAACACCAACTTATTTCATGAAATTAAAATAATTTGCACATTGGTTGATAAGTCCTAAGGTAACTTGTAGTCAAGCATTAACTTATTCTGAATAAAAAAAACATAAACGTGTACTTTATGTACGCACGTGAGAAGTTATACTTCTTTGGCATGAAAAAAACAATTCCAAAAAAACCTATTTCAAAAAACCAACTTCAAAAAAACAATATTAAAAAATCAATAAAAATCAAAAAAAATATAAAAAAAATAAAAAAATATATAAAAAGTCAAAAAAAATAAAAAAACTAACAACAAATTCAAACAATTCAAAAAAAATATAACTAACTAAACTAACTATAATCTAACAATGTTCAAAAAACAGTGTAATAAAAATAATAATTTTTTCAAAACAAACGTTTTTGAAAAAGCGCGTGACGTTTTTCGTCACCGTCCGTGTTACACATCTTATTTCACTCTCATAATTTTTTCCATTTATTTCATAACGCGCATAAAAAAGTATAACTTCAAAAAAAGAAAAAAATAGAATCGAATAGAGAACCTCCTCCTTTTTTATAAATCAGTGAAAAAAGCGCGCTCTCACCGGTCCATACGTCTTCTGCGGTAGACGCATCCAATTATGAAATAAATAGACGCGTTAATTAAAACGTTATCTCTACCGGGATAATTATGTCATAGTAATTTAAATTGCGTGTATTCGGGACATCATGAAGTTGTGGGTTCAACTAGTCTATATCTACAACAAGGTTGCAGCAAGTGCGAATGCGATGTTGCTGACATTGCCGACAGCGTCACGGCAAGCACGGCAGGCATGGTATTCCGCGGCACCGGCAGTCGCATCGCTCGCGCCGACCGCGATACACGCTTTCACTGTTCCACAACAATGCTGTTACTACTACTGCTTGCCGTCGCGATCGTCGACGCACAGAACGACACGGGCCCCGTCCGCCCACCGGCTCCACGCCGCGAACAGTTCAGAGTGATCTACGAATGGAACGTGATAGATTTCGAATGGGCCGCGCCGGAGGATCGCGCGACCTACCTAAATACGAGCCGATACATTCCACAAAACGTCCTAATATCTGGAATAAACTTCTACGGCGACAAGCTGTTCCTGACAATGCCTCGGCTGCTGGACGGAGTGCCGGCGACGCTGGCGACCATCCCCGTAGCCCAAGCCGACACGGCGCCGAAGCTCCAACCATTCCCCAGCTGGACTGACAACGCCGTCGGTAACTGTGCTGCCCTCCAGTTTGTGCAAAACATTGAAATTGACCGCAACGGTATCATGTGGATTCTTGACAATGGACGTGTTGGGACCCTTACTCAAAATCCAGATTCCAAGTGCCCCCCTTCGATTGTGATTATAGATTTGAAAAATGGTAAAAATGAAATGGAACGCATACCTTTCCCACCGGGAACGGTGAACTCTAATACGACGTATCTAAATGATATCGTTGTAGATAATCGAGATGGTGATTTTGCGTACATCACGGACAACAGCGCAGTAGATCCAGGTATCATCGTATTTCAACGTAGCGAAAAGAAATCTTGGAAACTCCGTGACAGGAAATCCATGTTTTCAGTTCCGGAAGCAGCGATGTTCCGCATCAATGGTACGTCTATAAGCTTGCCGGTAAATATTGACGGTATAGCTCTAGGCCCTCAGTTCAAAACGGAAGAAGGAAAAGTAGACCGCACTGTGTATTATTGCCCATTATCAAGTTTCCACCTGTACGCTATTAATGCTTCCGTTTTGCGAAACGAGTCCTTAGCAATGAAGGGAGAAGGAGCACTTCGCCCCTACGTGCGAGATCTCGGCACAAAACCCTCTCAAACGGACGGAATGAAGATGGATTCAACAGGTGTACTCTTCTTTGGTCTCATTGGCAATTCGACGATCGCGGAATGGAATAGCACTGTCGATTTCCGGGTGGGTCAGCGAACGATAGCCCGCGACTCCAACTACATTCAATGGGTGGACCGTTTCACTTTCGACGATCGCGGAAACGTGTACGTGGTCATCAACAGGCTTTTCAATTTCGTTAAGAATCAAGTATCCGAGAACGAAATCAATTACAGGATTTTGAAGTCGCATACTGGATCGAAGAGCTACATCTTTGGAGATGATATACCGGTAGTTCCTTCGGAAAATGCGGGGGCTGTGTCTAGGATCGGTGCTTCAGTACTGGTGCTAGCGATAGCACATTTGCTCGCCTAGTGCTTGATGCAATGAAGGATCTCTCGCGGTCTTGACCCTGAGTCCTGGTTGTGCCGTTTGAACTTAAGTGTAACATTTACCAAATATTTAAAGTTACCTTGACCTCGTGGTCCTCTCAGTGATACGCAATGTAGATAGCTTTGTATATTATTGTATGTTTAGTGTACATGTTAAGCATAGTGTTTGTGCGACCTTTGTATAAGATGTCGAAGGCGTGCTGAAGATGAGACGCGTTACGATACGAGCAAAAGGTCGGGGACGTGTTATTGCCAAATGCCGCGATGCGCTGAACAATCAACATTCCAAATAATTTTAATCTACAATTGTTTAAGCAGGCACGCTATTTATTTATTTAATCTTTTATTAGGTACATAAAGAAATCAATAAAAATATCAAACTATATTCATAATTTATAGTAATTCTGCTAAAACCAAAAATTTAAATAGCGAGTCATTTATATTGTGTAATTATGAGAAAGTAGATATACTTAGTTAATGAAGTTATTAATGTATAATATAATGTTCGAATTACGTCTATTGTATTATTGCAGCTAAAATTGTACGGCTGATGCGTGATTGTGACGATATGTTTGACTGGAAAATAAACGTGTCCATCACATTAACTCTGTTTGTAGTTTTTATTTGTGCGCATATCGTGTTTCTACAATAAACAAGCTGTTTGCACGGCTAAGCAGGTATTTAGTTTTCAACAAGGACGCTTTTACGTAAGCTACCTATTAATAAACACGTAGGTCACGAGGCAAGTTTATTGCTTAAAGCGTAAGCTTTAGTCTGTCACTTAAGTGTAGACTCCTAACAGTGTATTAAATATTCAAGAACTTTATGCTAAGATCGTAAATATTTTTACTTTAAAACACTAAAAGCATCAGTATTTATTTCAAAAGTATGGGCATAAAATGAATATAAATAACATAACTTTATAAAGCTTAAATAAAGTTAGTCGTATAGTAAAGTTGTTAAATAGAGAAGTAATAGGTACGTACTCTACAGTACGTGTTCATTTAGCGTATTTACGTGCATCTTCTTTTTCTGGAGCTTACTTTAGTATGATTTTTCTAGCTTTTGCCCGTGGCTTCGCCCGCGGTAGAGTGGTTTTGAAACGAAATTTTTTATTAATTAATTTAGACTAGCTGTTGCCCGCAGCTTCACATACGAAAATTATGTTTTACCTTATTTGTACCTTTTACAGAAGGAAATTTAAAAAATGGTGAATTTATATTGAAGTATTTATATTTATTAATTTACATACTGAAACCCACGATACAATCGCAAAGGATTCCTCTAGGAGCGGCCGTTTTGAAAAATAAGCAATATTCACATCAATCGTATTTTTTTCTTTCTTGCAAAATTTTGAAAAACTGAAAAACATGTTCCATCAATTTAAACAAGGAACATTTGTTGCAAATTTGAAGAAAATCGGTTGATATTTTAAAAAATTTCCATACAAACTTTCATCGCATTTCCCAGGGAAACCTTAATTTTCCAGGATAAAAAGTATCCTAAAATATAGCCCTGATTATTAGTAACAACTTCATCAATTTTTATCGGAATTCGTTTAATGGTTTACATGTGACGCCCGGACAGACAAACAGACAGATGAGTTTTATTATAGTATAGATTTTATGTCCATGGTTTCGCGCGCGTGGATATCGATTTTTTACAAATGGGAACCCTGAACTTTTCCGGGATAAAAAGTAACCTATGTGTTTATCCAGGCTATCTCCATTGCGGTCCCCCGACACGACAGTTTTAATTTAAATAATACATGTATAACATTCATATTATTTATGACTCTTAAAAGATTTAAAGGTAAGTATTTTCTTGTTTCAAAACGAAATATAGGTACAAATCATGTTTTACCATAGTTAATAACCCACTTGGGTATGTTCGCTGAATTCATTAAGTTCATCCCCCAGCCAATGTTGTGATACACAATTCAAACCCTTTCATTTCATTCCCATGTTCGCTGCATTCAGTAAATTCATCCTCTTCCCCATAACTTCTCCCCCCCCCCACGTCTCCCCCATTCAAACATAGCCTAAAAACTCGACTAAGAAATCTTTCAAACAAAAGCAACTAAATCAAAATCGGTTCATCCGTTCGAGAGCCACGATGTCACGTAGATAGCTTAAATAAACACACTCCAAACTAATAACACCCCTCGTTTTTGCATCGGGGATTAAAAAAGGAAACAAACGTACCATGTAGGTACCCTATTTAGGACTCAAGGCGGCTTACAAATTAAGAATTTCGTACCTTGTAATGATGAAACACATCAATAAGGTAACTACTTACTGGATAGAAGAATACTTGGGGCCCAAATTTTTTTGCCTTAAATTACTCATGGGATTGGTTCGCCGATGATTTTAAATTTTTTGTCCATTGTTGTGCGAGGCAAAGTCTCTGTGACGCATCAACAAAAATACGACTATAGAGTTTCAGGTATAGCATCAGTGAATAAGCAATAACAGTCATTCATGATTGCTTCAATATTGCGCAAGGGCCGAATTATAACATTGATACACCTTTTTAAAAATTATTTGCGTATTAGAAAATATCTTTTGAAAACCGGTTATACGAAGTAAAAAAACCTGTTTAATCTTTAATCAGTATAAAATGAGATTTGCCTCGCAGTGAATATTATGTTAAGATTTTACTCAAAATAATAATTCGCACCCTTAGTGGAAAAAAGCATAAGTCGTGTTACTTTGAATTTTAGTTATTAATGTGATTGGAAAGTTGCATATGCTCATTTTTTTCTAATTTTTATCATTAATCTTCACGGTTTTGTGCAAGAAATCGTAATCTAAATTCCTTTGACTACTTACTTTTTAAGTTTCCTTGCTCTCCTGTAAAATTGCATTTTTCATCTTATGCCATTTTTCCACTGAGGGTGCAATATGTTACCGACTAAAAATTTTACTTCTTGTAGCCAGTACTCTAACCATACTCTAAGGCCCACTGAATTGTCACCAACAAGTGCAACGTGTTTTATATGTTTCAGAGTGAACTAAAATAACAAATTAAGTGCCTCACGAAACACATGTTGTAATGTAGCGGACACAAAAAGATTGCTTTTGATATTATGCGCCTCTGTAACTTAATTATGTTATTGATGAAACTCACAAGATTATGAACAAGAAATTCGCATCTTTAATCCCCTTTTGCACCGTACCTAAAAGAGGTCCCGGGTCCAAATATGAACCGGGAGAGACATTTAAGTAACAGGTAGTTGTTAGTTCTCCTTGTTATATATAATCCTGAGGAAAATTTTACTGAGGGAATCAAATGAGGAAAGTTCTAAGAGTAAATGCTAGAAATCAGTCAATATGACAGTTATTATTGTCATACATTATTGATATGAATGTAATAACTATAAAAACTCACAAAACAATACTTAATTATGTATGTACCAATATAATTGAGTACTTTATTTAAACGTTTTTTAAATTCTGTGTAATAAATTAATAGATTAGAAACTATGTAAATACAAGATAGTGACTGTACTGATAACCGTTAAGGATTTCCCTTCTTTAGAGCCAAACCTGATTGTAGTATCGGGTCATGTAGATATGTTAAAATTTTACTTCTAAAGATAGCAGGAAGTAGGCAGGCAGGTAGGAAGGTAGGCAGTAGTAGGAAGTCCACCCAGGGGTTGACTGGTGGACAATGCCATTAGGCATTAAGTTTTACCCTTTGTTACTTAATTTAAGAGGTGACATAAATTTAAATAAATAAATAAATAAATAATAGCAGGAAGTAGGTCTAAATAAGCTTCCAAGATTGGACACAAACAATGTAAGATAAATAAAAACCGTTAAAACGCTCACACGCACATTTATATCACAAAACCAGATTTATTTATTTTTGTTTCCCCTCACGGGAGGGAGGCAGTGAATGCATTATGCATACCAGCAGTCGTCTGTGGTGGTTATGTGGGACTCCCACCCACTAAACACATGCCTGAAGAAAGTGGCTTTGGTCTTACGACCTTTAAGCCTTCATCGGACGCGTCCCCGCTTGGAGAGGCGGGGCGCTAGCGGCGCTCCCTAGAGAGCGTCCACTGGGTGACTACACTGAGTATGGTCGAAGAGGTACTTGTGCCATCATTAGGATAAGCAACCAGACCATGTCTCTTAAATGACCACCGGGAGTCCAACTGGACCAGTTTATAGCCCACTACGAACCAATTTCAACCAGGCCAGCTGATATTGCTATAAAGACCTGTGTTTTTATTAAATTGATACGAATACAGTCTTACTCGTCTTTCCATTAGATTGCCTAAAAAATCTTGTCGTGATAACTCAGTCATAATCCAAATGATTTTCATTAATATTTTTTGTACTCTAGATATCCAATGACAGCTTAGAACAGCATTTCCCAAACTTTGGGCCACGAGCGCTTATTGGAAAATTAAACAAAATTTCGACCGGGCTAAGTTATTGACGACTGAAAACGAAAAAACAAATAGGAACATATTTTGACCTTAAATACTCTGCATTTAATTTAAAAAAATATCGATTAAAGCGGTCCTTTTTTCATTTAAACACTATAACGTTATACCCTTTTCTCTTCATGACGGTAATAGGTGAAGTATTTTAAATTTGTATGAGATGCATGAGATGCATCACGGTCCAGTCAACTTTGGGAACCACTGTCTTAGAAAGTAAATCTTGTTGGCTAATGAAAGTAATATTGAACGTGTGATCTCCTGTTTGCTCATGCGTGTCCAATTACTATGCCACTGATATTTATGTTGATACATGCTTTCATTGAATTCAGAGAATTGAAAATAACTTGTTCATAATACTTAGATCTTTTTTTTATTTTGCGCAACGGTTCTCGAGGCATCGATTATGAAGATCAATTGGATTGACATTTGAATGAAGCAGAGATAGTATATGTTGACAATCATGTTAAGTTTTTATTATAGAGAGAAAAGGAAAAGCGAAGCGAAGACAACAGATTTTTTTAATTTATTTATTTACGAAGTACAAACATTATTCAGCGTATATTTCGGCCAAACTACAGAGCAGTAAGTCGGCAGTCTGAAATTCAGATGAAATTCAGCTCTGCATAGTGGACAGTTGTCATTACTAGAAACGATCTGTGAAGATCGCAAAAGGCTCTGTTGTTTTACTGCAGAAGAACAACTAATAACCACAGAATACTACATTAACGTCCTAATGGACTTGGGAGAGCCTCGTATGTCGTTGTTGATACTCCACAATCCACATACTACGCAATGCTGATGCATTGCGTAGTAGCACTGATGTGTGTATTAGAGAAATTATTGACAGGATTAAAACGGTCGAACTCCTCCAATACTAAATACCTGATACCGTCTCGTCCGCGTCTGCAGAGGCAGATAAACCATGATATACCTCTAGCACAGACCTCTAGTTTGAACGACCTTAGTATCTTTAATGAATGTTTATTTTTGCGTGGTACTACTAATGAAGAAACTACAGTACGTAAGCATGCCAAAAATGAAAGGTCGTAGACCCGGCTCGTGTTTATTACTATGGATCGAGATAGACGTCTCACGCCTTCGGAAATAGTCAGTGATTGGTGTTTGTAAGCTTTTGTGAGCGCATCACACGCTATGGAAGTTTGGAGTTAGGTCGATTTAGTTTATAATAACTATCTAAACGCGCTCACGCTTCGCTGTGGCAACGGTACAACAACTATGGTTTGAAAATATGATAGTATATATACGCCATATTGTAAGTTAATTCAAAACGCTTGAAAGGAGAACCCCAGTTTCCATAGAAACTCAGGCCTAAGTAGACAAGACTGGAAATTGGCTGTTAATTAGATTATTGCAAAAGGTTCAATTTCTCCAATTTTCACGGCTGCCAGCAATGGCCAACTAAGGAAATCCTAGAATGAATCACCTTAATTATAGGTTATGATTATGTCATACTCGTGTCACAGTGCTATTTAATATGTATGTTACACTTACTATAAACCTCTTCTCACAAATACTAACACTTAAACTACGAGTTTAATGGCTAAAACTAAGTTGGCGGGTGTCTATTATACTATCTACTACTTCAATGGTTTTCACTCAAAACGAATGACATAAAAAGGTTGTATAATAAAAGCTATTGCATATTTCAAGAGATTTTATTAGTTATCATTATAATATATTAACATTTCGTCTAGTTGTGCAGGAGGCGCTATATTTCGTTAGTACCTTGCCCGATCAAGATACCTTTATATGTATACTCATTGTAAGTATGGCCACAGCAACCTTCTGATCTTCTAAAGATGTATAGGGTACGTTATCCAGTATTCAGGACTTATTCTGAACCTTTGTCAGTCACAAAACAGGCGATTAAGGAGTCCATATTCATATATGTAGTATTGGTTTGCAAGAAATTGTAGCGAAACTGCGAAACACATTCACCAAAACACAAGTACGAAAGCGAATACAATAGAAAATTAAAATCACTGTGTGCGTGTCGATGAGTTTCAATAGTAAATAGGACTCCAAATACGCTGAAAATATTTGATAGTAAAAATATACAAAACACGCGTAGAAAGATGAAAGATCGATAAGAAATATGACAATACAGTGGTGTTATTTATAAATACTATGGTTACCAAAATGACATTATTAGGGATTACATCATCTTTGTTGTCAATCGATTAATCGATGTCAAAATATTCGAAATGTAATTTAATAAAATTAGCGTAACGATTAAATGGTAATTATAATATATTACATAGTTTTGATTTATATGGAATACGAAAATATGTAAAAAATAAATTAATATTATAATTATAATCAATAAATAATACATAAAATATATTATTATGTTCCATCAATCGATCAATATCAATCGATTCAATCGATTATAAAATCGTATGTAATGAGGTAAATACTGTGAAAACTTTTTTGCATTATTTAGTTCATTTGGCAAGAGCAGCTGAAGCTAAGATTTAAATATGTTTATCTTATAAATAAGACGAATTTTTTGGTATATAGTTTACACTTGTCTAGTCCGATGTTCTAGCACAGATTACATATGGTTCGAGGCCGAAAATTGGGGTTCTCCTTTGCTATCTCGTGAGAACTTCAGAATAAGATTCCAGAATCATTTTCCACAGAAGTTATTGTTCAACAGAGAAGAGAAGGTACTGAACTATTTCGTCTTTACCGTGTCGTAGAACTACATAGGAAACTACATTCTAACTTGGCTACATGAACTATGAATAATCTGCTTTGGAGTGATGTAGTAGAATCTCGAGTTTCGCCTAATAATGCCTTTCGAGTGATGAGTTGATTCCGGGACCAATTCCCGACTGGGACACATCTGTATGACCAATAAATAAATTAAATAGTTCTCGGATCGGCTTATTCATATTTTTATCGTGTACATTCATGCTACCCACCACCAAGACAATCTCAATGGAGAGCTGATATTAGTCATTGGAGGATCTTTAGGTATACCAGATGTTCTATGAAGCGAACAATTTAAAAAATTTAAACGTGGAACGATTAGAATCACACGCTTACCTGTCTGTCTGTTAGTCATTCCCGATTTTCTCTGAACTTGCTGGACGCAGCTTTTATTGTCTAATTCTGATTTTGGAAGTTAGTAGTTACGAGGCATGCAAAATTAATAGAAATAGTAAAATCTTTTTCTAAAGCGACACGTGACGTTACAATTTTTGACATACCTTCCCACAGCGATCTATAAAGAACATAATTCACTGCCTACCCATAAATAGTTAAGTGTCTGGAGAATTTAAAAAATTGACCATTTCTCCACTACATTTAAGTAATAATTAAGCTTAAATAAAATTCATCACTGTGCCGTACTATAATATAGTACCTACGCGCCGCAATAATAGTATAACCTGTAAGTTAAATATTATTTAACTTACAGGTAAATTTTTACGAGTTTTACGACAATCCTAACATCCAATGTAGCCTCAAAGATCTCAGATAAATTACAGAAGATAGATACAATAGATCACTGAGAAATGCGTCATAGATAGGAGTAATTTATGATTCATAATAACTATACATAAGTTAAGTTATCAGCAACTGAACGTTGGCCCGTGAGCCACATCTGGAATAAATGGACGCTTTTAAAAATAAAAATAACGGTGATTTCACACGAAATAAAATGAATCATTTGCATCAAAATATATTCAAAGTAAACTGCATAATACATATTATTATAAATTACACACTAGAAGTATAACTTAAGGTTAAGGCCAGGTGTTCGCACAAAAGTATTCCCGTCGTCCGTAAGTAAGTGAAAGCGCGCGACTACGAGTAATCGGGCCTGCCGAGCCCCGCGCTCACGAATTTAGTAGTTATTTTTAAACAAAGTAATTAAGACAATCATTGTATCAAATCAAACTCAGTGAATTTACCTATAAATATTTAGTGTCCTTAATTGACTACGAGAATAAAATAAAAAAATATCAGTAGTTTAGTCTTGAAAAAAAAATTAAAAAGGGGGTAACTTAGAGATTTTTCTTATCCAGTGAAATTCATTATATTTTATAACACACTTTTGTTTCAAATCATAAATTCCAATAAACACAGATACTAATAGTGATAAAAAATTACCTGATACAATTTACCATTAATCATGAAGTAGATTTTGTATACCTAAGCAAAGATGTTGAGCCTAACAAGTGGAAAAAATGATTTCTGACTTCTTTATCACAAAAATGAATAAAAAACTCGGACTCATTTTAAAATGCTGCTCCTAATCAGCCCGTTACGGAACTGACCAGTTCGTTTAAAAACGATAGTTTTATCTATATCTGTTCGTAAAATTCAATAATACAAATAACAAAGTGAACATTCCTATGAAGTTTGAATTTAAATTCAAACCATGTCGGTTTTATAGACGACTGCATATAATGATTGAATATGTACTAAATATAGTGCTTTGAATCATAGCTTCAAAGCACTATAGTCCCCACGAACTAAGAATGCATATTTGTCGTTTGTCGTCGCAGTGACACTAGAGATGTACAAAAAAAATCGATTCACGAAAGAACCAATTTTTGCAACAAATCGATTCAAATTTGTAAGACTTTCTAATCGATTCAATAATTAAATTGTAAATTCTAAAAACCGAAACATTTAGATATCCACAAGTAACTGGAATGATACTGCCTCCATTGAGCTACTTAAGTTACTTTACCATACCTATACGCTCAATAATTGTGTATTTACGACTCTAATAAAATATTTTTTTCCTAAAAAACTCACTGTTAATTCGTCCGCGCCGCATCCAGCGTATGAAATTTGGGTTTCGGTTGAATAATGAATATTCTAACTGTATTTTAATCAGTTCAAATGGCTGCGGTTAGAGATTATCGTAATAAACACTTTTGGTCATGTTCTAATAGAAGAGAAGAAATTAAATTGTTTAATTGTTAAACACAAAGAAAGAAATAAAATAAATTCATTTTTATTTTAAGTTTCGATTATAGTAATGTATCGATTATTATGGTTTTATAAGTTTTTTCATGCCGTCACATCACTTAACGTCAGTGTAGATTTTGTCATCTTCATATAACATTGATTCGACGCCTTATATTTTTATTCAATTTTGCATAAATTATGATGTGATGGGATTTTTACTAGATTATAACGTTTCATATGATTTATAAATAACGTCAATACGAATACGATACAATACGAATAGGGATTTTAACAAATTTTGCCAAAATCCTTTGTTCGTAAGTATCCAACTATTCATGTCAATTAAATAATTATTCCATTTTGCTCAAAGACGTACGTACAAGGTTGGTTCATATTAATAAATGGCAGCTATCATTAATGCGCTCTTAGATAATTTTGAGTATAGGTATATTTAGTTTATCAGAGATATTATATCGAATTATGATAACTACCCATATTTTAATTACCCGCAAAAGTTTGCCAAACATTTGTTTGTCAGCAAGAATTTAATAATTCCCTTAAAAATTATGAGTATGAACGGGTAATAATAGTAATAATATAATAATTATGATAATCTTATAATTTCACCAAATTAGTAGTTTTCTTACAATTCATCTCTTAAAACATCGCATTTCATAAATATGTATGTGAGTAGATGCAGACATTCGTACCTGGCTAGCTGGGGCCCTTTTAATTATTTATTCACTAAGAGGGAAATAAGAAAGGGTTGAAAGATCCGTAATCTGGAAGCACGGTCCTGCCCCCGCCAAGACGGGTCAAACGAAGCGCAAGCGCTACCTACATTTTCTCGAAGCGCTTCGTCAGTTTTTGAACCCTCTTAACTTGGGTTTGGATTGTACCAGATAAACAAAATTCGCGGGATATGATGTGTACTTATTAAACATATAAGTTTTAATTGCATAGCTCTAAGATTTGAGATTTTATTGATATCTATAAATCACCGATTTCGTCACTCACTAATGACCATCAAAATTTTTTTCTACTTCCTGAAGTCCTAGAAAGCTGAAATCTGTAAATGTAAGCTATTATTAGTACACAAATAACAAAAAAAATCTAAAATTTAGAACTTTTAGCCCCTAACCACTTAAACCAGGGGATGGAAGTTTGTATGAGACTTTCGAAAAATTTTATGCTAGAGATCTGAAAATTCATATACGAACTCCTTTATTTTATAAATAACTAGGAAATCGCCCTCACTACGCTTCGGGAAAAATAGTAAAACAAAAATAAATATATATAGCCTATGTCACCCGGGGATAGTGTAGCTTCCCAACAGTGAAATAATTTTTCAAATCGGTTCGGTAGTTTCAGAGCCTATTCAATGCAAACAAACAATCAAATCTTTCCTCTTTAGGTATAATATTAGTATAGATAAAATACATATTTCAGGATTTTAAGTAAGTCACCCCTACCCTTTAAATTAGGTCATGGAAGTTTGTATGGGTTTTCAATGTATTGTCATACTTACAAAAAGAAGTGAAGTTCCACCAAACACATTTTCATGTCAAATTATGCCAAGACGAGGCCATATGCCTCTACATCAAAAAGTTATCAGATCTCATGTAGAGCCAACCTTCTAACTCTACATGCTCTAACTTGACTTGTGCCATCATTAGGATGAGAACCAACTAAGGTTTTTAATTCGTCTGTCTTTGGAGGCGGCCTGGAGGCGTTCCAAGTCAGACGAGAGATTGTTTGGGGGTCCATGAGGACATTACGTGGCCTTCGTATGTGATGGCTGGACAAGGAGCGAGCAGTATAGTACGCTGCTTCCTTAATCAGAGGCCCAATCCTCTGATTTTTGAGTGTTTTTCTGAGGATTTGACGAATCTCTCATAGAAGAGAATCGCTGAGAGAAATATCGGCGTATAGAATATATAGTTATCGTGAGTATCTGCCCATATTATAGTAAAAATGTGTTCAGTACACTCAAAGAAGCTTATCATACCTTGTTGGATTGTGGGGAGCCCAAGTCCCGCCCGGTGCAAATCGGCGTTCTGAACGCACCAGTGTGCGTCGCGTCGGTCGTCCTACGACAGAACATGTTTTGCACTATTCGCACCATATGGATGATATTGGGATACACTATAATCTTGTCTCATTCTAACAGACCCTGCATTCGCCCAGCTATGGGTAGAAATCAATGAACGAATATATTATTGTACTGTGTGGGTAGGTATACGTAAATACGTGCTCCAATACAGGTCTAACAGCTTGTGTTGGGAAAACAAAACATTAAAACTATTCTGTTTTAGATCCACAGGGTTAATGCACTAACGCCGTCGCAACGCCAACATAATAGGTAGGTACTTTTAGTTGGGCTGTAAGGGTAAACTAAGCTAAACCTAGAACCACGACTAACCCTTGACCTAGATAGGTGAAATTGACAAGAGGTTTAAAGCCGACATAAGTAAAGTCAAGATGGCGATTACTGAAATCAAGTCAGCCAGGTTTTAGGAGTATAAACTAAGTGTCTGGGGTAGGACCTTCGTATCTGGAATTTTAAGTCAACAATTTTACATATTGAAGTGCATTCATTTAACGCGGCGAGAATGTCTTTGTCGAAGATAGGTAAATCGAAGATCTGAAAACCTGACAACCGACTTCATATCCACTGTAATCTATACTTTAATAAAACTCAAAGTGTCTGTTTGTCTGTCCGGGCATCACATAAAAACCCTTGGACGGATTTCGATGAAAATTGGTGAAGTTTTTACTGATACTCTGGGTCATATTTTAGACAACTTTTCATCCCGGAAAATTAAAAGGTTTCCCGGGAAAGCAGGATAAAAGTTTGAATAAGTTAAAACATAATTTCCGTATGCAAAGCTGCGGGCAACAGCTAGTGTATAATAACGCGACTTGGGCATAACTACCTGTAAAGTATGTATGAGTAGGTTCAGTGTAAAGTATAAAGTAGCGACCCCGCCTGCGAAGCGAGCGGGTCGGAGTTCGATTCCTGGCCGGGGCAGATATTTATGTGACAGATAAAATATTTGTTCTTAGATTGCGGGTGTTAGTGATTACGTTATTTGTGATTTCCATGTCACCCGCGACACAGGGAAACCTAGTACGAGTCTCTGTTAAAATGTGTAGTGGTAATTATTTTAAATATTTTTTTGCTTATACAATCGTCGTCAATTCTAATAATAGTCTAGAAACTCTAGATGAAGTCAATGCTAGTAATCGCACAAACTTAAAGTCAGATCTCCGATATAATTATTTATTATTATTTTGACATCATCTGATGTAATGAGACGTTAAATCATCTGATTTAACGGAGCAGATATAAAATGGATAAATTGAGCGCAAATGATTTGTTATCTTTTAATCCCTGGTTATACTTTTTATGCTTTAAGACAAATTAATAACAATAGTTTTAATCGATTTTTGACAAATTTTTTACAACATGTTTTTCCTACCTTCGTCTAACTCTATGAGTAGACGGATATTGAGTCAATGTATAGCGACTTAGCGACGCGTTCCGCCAAACGTGTTTACAATTCTGCATTGTTCATTATGATGGGTGATGTCCTCGGTACGCCCTTGAAGGCCGAATTATTTCCTGTATGACTGCACAGGTGATGATACCGTCAGCGACGAAGCCTGTTTAGCATACGAAATTATGTATTTGGAGGATAAGATCCGTTACAAATATATGAAACATCTTGAAGGCAAACATCATATTAATTATATTACAGATAAGTCTGTCTGTTATCGGGTAACTTTAAAATATTGCAGGTTAAACCGAGTCAGCCTACTGCAAGCTGAAGTGAAAAGCGCTCAAATTATTGCGGAAGTCGGTAGCTAGGTAGAGCCGAGATACAGAATATTACAGAGCCTACATTCAAAAGAACCTAAAGGTATATTATATACCTGTAATATAACTATAAATTTTAAAATTTAAAATACCCCCGACTGTTTTATTTACACTAACATAACAAAAAATCATCTCGATCACGTCAGCTTTCAATCAAAAAAAACGCATCATAATCGGTCCATTCGTTTAGGAACTACGACACCACAGACAGATACTCAAACACGTTAAACTTATAACACCCCTGTCTTTGAGTCGTGGCCTAAAAACCATTCATTGGTCGACCGTTTACTAGAGGACTCCGAGAGGGGAGGCTGTCGGGAAATTCTGGAACTTACGGATTAACCTTACAACTCAATTTATAGTAATGCATAAATTACAGTTTATTGAATAACCTATAAAATCATATCATCATCATCATCTTTGAATGGCGGCCCGTTTAGTTGTACCACAGAATAGATGGTGTACATACATTAAATATTTTAAAACCAAACGCGTAAACCACTCATTTTGGATGGTACTGTGCTTATTAAATGTAAGTAATATGAGTTATATTCTAGAATTTCTAGTAATAGGATTATTTCTCTTTCGCGTTATGGATGCTTTCCCCACGGGATAATATCAAAGATGATATCAAAGGTAATACGGATCTTCTGTAAAAGGTATAGTAATATAATATTTTTGGTATGGTTATATTTACGACAAATTTTGCGGTTGCAAGTCTATAGAAAAACAATAACTGGAATTTTTAGACGTTTTATTATTTTCGTACATTTGGAGTACATTGAAGTATCAGACAAGAAAATTGCATTTTTTTCAGGTGTGATTTTAAAAACATGTCTCTTTTCCGAAACGAAGCTAGGGTTTATCACTAGTTAAATATTACGCATGTATATGGTATTAGAATAAATACAGTATGCATTAGATAATTGAAAACGATGTTTATTGATCAGCATTCATTTGTACCCTAATGATGTCACTGTATACTTGTTTACATTGTCCGTTTGTCTGTTTATCTACACGACTTATTGTTAATCTGTACAATGCTCTTATGTTATTTTTATTTATCAACATAAACTACCAGCATAAAACTATAATAACTCTCTCCGCATGATAATTTCCTTAGTAATACTAACATTGCCGGGTTATCTTACTTTAAATAAAAATATTTCATTGTCTTAGTATAATTAATAATTAAATAACGACAATAATAATATTACAACAAAGTTGCTGACAGTTTTTTATATTTTATTGTAATTAATGAATATAATAGGGTTTTATACCTCGGCACAATATACATATCGAAGCTTGAAAGGAAACACTGAAGCGACATTGAGCTAACTAAAGTTGGAATTTTTAGAAAAAAAATCATATATTTTTTTGTAATCCTCCGACCAACGTTATTTTTACTGTTTTGGAATCCTTATTTCATCATCTATATTGTGGCATATACAACACTTTTCTAAAAATTCAACTTTAAACTGCTCTCCTGTAAAGTTAGCTCAATGTCGCTTAGTCAATTTTTCCTTTCAAGCGTCGATGGGTGCTTTGGAATAGTTTCTTTCTACTTCCGTTGCTAGAATGATTTGGCTATCAAACCGATTTTATGCATAATAATTTATAGCGTAGAGATAATTAAAAAAATCTGAAAAAGGTGGATTGTGAAATAATTCACAATTAAATGTGCGGTTTTATATAATAAAATTGCAATTCAGTGTAACTGTCGGCCAATTATTGAGGTTTGACGGCATTGAAGAGCAAAAAACGTATCCTGTGAAATCGATAGCATTGTTTTCTTTCAATGTCACGCTGCGATCAAATGACGTTTTTTTACTACAAATAAATTATAAACATCTTTTGTGACTCTGGTGTGAGTTAGCGAGTGTGTAAGTGACCAAATAAGTGACAATACTGTACAAATATTAGAAAGCAGCCAAATGGTCACAGAACTATACAAAGCATGCTATAAATAAAGCATATTTTATTATAATTTACGTTATGTTTGCACTGTTTCGTTGCGTAGATCGTTTATTATTTTATTTATTACACTTAACTGTAAGTAGGTAACTACTGCACCATAATGAACAATAAGAAAAAACCATGGTACAACTATGATAGCGATTTTTTTTTATTTTACTTTATTTAATAGAGAAACAAGCTATTCTGGCGATTAATCTAAAATTTGTGAATACTTGTAACGTTATTAATTGATTAAAAATTAAAAAAATTGCAGCAATAACGACTGACCTTATTATGCTAATAATGTTTTGGTATGTTGATTCAACTATTTAGTTGTAAAATGGCGACGGATTAAAAATGTAGGGCGAGGGGTTAATTGCGTCTTAGTTAATATTCTAATGGGAGTCTAAATATGCGATATACATAATGATGCAAATGCCAAAGCTATTTAGGTATACTACTTAGTCTTAAAATGCCATTTTGTTATGAATAACATTTTTGGATATTAGTTTTAATATTAACATTTAAAATGCATAGCATAGCTGAATCTATGTATAAGCTGGAAATACAGAGTTAAAAGTTAGTAGATTGGGTGTTTTTTGTAAAAAATACGTCACTTTCCCTGAGTTACGAAGTGTTCCTGTATGTATGTATGTAGGCACCCTACACGGGTAACACTTTAAAATACTGCCATAGCTTCGAGGAGAAAAAACTGAAACAGAACTCTGCAACCCACAGACTTAAAAAAAGAACAGACGGATTGTCAGCAACAAATTCAGTGAAGCATAAAAAATTACGCACACATGGTAAGCGGGCGGCGTCACTCTCAATAAGACAAGATGACGTGTGGTTCTTTTTTAAGTGTGTCTGCAACCATTGAAATATTGTTACTAGCGTACTTCCATGTCTTCAACTCGTCTTTTAAGCCAATATTTTATCAATCACAGAGAAAGTTTTAAAATTGCGCGGATCTGTTCGCTGCACAATTATTTACAGCTATCCTTGTCATTCATCTATTCGTCCATACTCTACCACAGATAATATATTTTACTATAGGTACCTCATTCATAGTGTACCTAATTGATAACACTCGTATCGTAATAAAATAGCTCTAAAGAATATTATTTTAAGAACCGTGACCCAGTTTTGTATTCCACTCTAAATAATGCATGTCGCTAAGTCACCTGAGTTTCACTGCAAGGGGCGGCAATTCTTTTCCAAGTTTTTATAAAGCTCATTAAGGCTGGTGCAGTTTATAAATAAATATTATAGTATCTCGTGTAATCAGCCACTTAGAAACTTTAAAGCTTGTAAATGTAATACACCTCAATCGGGCTATAGGTTGTAGTCAAAGTTAGGAATTTTACATTATACAAATGTTATGAACAAAAATCATCCTCTTATTAATTCAAGTGTATATAATAACATTGGGTTTAAACCATTGAAGTATAATGTCATAGAACAGACATCTCGAAGAAAATGTGTGTCCCGCCCGGGAGGTTCGATTTACAAAATTGAGCCCCTGTTGTCCTTTCAAAATCGAACGAATCCATTGAAGATTGAAGCCACGTGGCGCCAATACATTGGGACATACATGGTGTTCGCGGTGTCGGTTCTATACGCTAGTAATAATACTTCAATGGGTTTAAATTGTTGCTCCTCCTTTGCTCTTAGTGCTCCCTGCTTAACAACAAACGAGGCTATGGCGCCAGGTCCCTAAGTTCGAGGTAAATGGCCTCTGTACCAACCAGTTTAATACCGACGGTTATCCTGCACGGTTATAGGGATTTCTATCTAACAACACGCCTATAGCCTAATACCGAAATTTACCACCCACCTTTCCTTTCGAATCCACCGTGAACTGTTTTTTTCATGTTTCAGCCAGACTATTTCGTCTGGCTACGTATTGGCGATGGCTTTCGTGTAACTAACGTCAATATCAATGTCAATGTCAATGGGCGATTACTTCCATGGCTCGTCATAATGACTACGTACTCTGGCAAACTACATTTCACTACTTCAATATTTCATACTAGGTACATGTATAAAAAAAGAACCTAATAAAAAATAAGTCAAATGAAAAAAAAATTTTTTTTTTAAACGCTTTTATTTCAATAATGTTTAGTTTATAAAATTAGCTACAAGTTGTGAAAATTTCAAGTCTCTACGTAAAATGTCTAAAGTCTGAAAATCGTTTTTTTTAATTTAACAACAAATAAACAATGAAAATTAGTTTAAAATATGATTTTCGTGTATTGTCATCGGAAATACACATGTCTGCCAAATTTCATCAATTTTCATTAAAGGGAAGTCATTCAAATTAACGTTACAAGATTTGATGCTCCGAAAAATCGTTTTTTTTTTAATTTAACAACAAATAAACAATGAAAATTAGTTTAAAATATGATTTTCGTGTATTGCCATCGGAAATACACATGTCTGCCAAATTTCATCAATTTTCATTAAAGGGAAGTCATTCAAATTAACGTTACAAGATTTGATGCTCCGAAGTGAAGCTAAATAAAAGCGTTTAATAAACAGTGTTCGCTGCAATGACCTTATACATTAATATTTATAGATGTTAATTTTGTTAATTATTTGATAAAATCAGTTACAGAGTTCTAAAATCTCTTGGATTTTATCTTAAATTGATTGTTTAACAAAGAATATTGCGCACTCATGATCTCATTGAAGGACGGTCAAAATATATTTTTAGAGGGAAAGATTACACGGATTTGCACAAGCAGCTATTTCGCAGTCTTTATAAAACCATTACCGAGTCATTGCAATACAAAAGAAAATATTTAGATTAGTGGTATTTTCGTGTACTCTATTACAAGTATTACGACTTCACGTGCCATAGAGGAAATGTATTATATTTACTAATAGTTAAGCGTTTTAGGGTTCTGTACATTCGAAACCTTTGAAGGAACTTTTAAAAAATTACTTGATACTCGCGTGGGTGTCTGTCTGTCACATCGTACTCTATCAACGTCTAGTAGATGCTTTTTTTTGATACATTAACATAAAGTTACTACACTCAAAACTATGGAATGAGCCACCCACATCTGAATTCTCATAATGCTAATATGTGGGTTCAAACAGATGGACAGGAAACGTAAAATATTCGTGATTTATTATATTTTTTGTTTCCATATTATTGTTACCACCTACCACAAATTCTCAGTTACACCATGGGTAGACTGGGAAAGAATGACTCCTGGAATTAAGTCTAGTCTAGTCTAGTTTGTAGGTTATACAATAATTTACTTATCACAAAAATGATGTATGTCCTTTAAATACTCTGAAACCACTCAACCAATTTGCCTCAAAATGGTTTAATTTGAAAGGCAATAATCCGAAAGTGGTTTGAGATCACTAAAACCATTCAATGTGCCTAATGCACACATTTGGTCTATTGATAAAGTCGATTTTCCACTTTTCCCATACAACAATTTGAAGATACTATAATAAAGATGGCGCATCAATGTCAACGTCAACACAAAAACACTGATCTATCATTCTCATCAGAAAAGTTTTTAGCGTAGTGGAACACGCCGGGTATCCTGTAGTAAAGTAAAAATAAATAAATCTTAATAAATAAAAATGTTTTTTTCTAACTGACTGACTCAGTGACTGACTGATCTATCATCGCAAATCGCAGAGCCATTATTGAAGCTAGAAACATGAAATTGGACAATAATAAGTATAGAATCTTATACACGCGACTCCGCATCGCACTTACCATGTTTTTATAAGTAATGGATGGTTCTCGAAAGAGTTGGCTTAAATGGCGTCGTGACACGCTCGGTCAATTCTGGTCATTGCGCCGCAACTTGCGTTCTTTAAGAAAATCGATACAAACACGTACGTAGTACGTACCTTGGCATAAATTATTTTGCCTTTATTTTTAGGGTGTTTGTATAGGTTAGAGTGTCCTTCACCTGTTTGTATAGGTCAAATAATGTCCATCTGACTTCCTTGGAGTGAGGTTTTTAATGTCTCCAACCCATGAATGGTCTTCGCGCACGAGTTTCTCCATCTGAGGAAGCCTGGAGCATACATACATACATACTCTTCATTCATTTTAATTTCTTCCTCATTCATAATGGAAGTAGTCAATCCAAATTACTTGGTTTATTATATCCATATAATGACACGCTTTTAATTACTTAAGTTACTTACTGCCGCACTCAGAGTCACTTAACGGTTACTTAAATCGCTCCTTAGTAGTATTGTGATTCTGTACTAAGGAGCGATTTAAGTAACCGTTATGTGACTCTGAGTGCGGTAGTCAGTTTGTTTACTTAGATCAAAATTATGGTTTGCTTTCAGCATCCGATTTTAAATAAATCTCGTAGGTAAGTAATTCATATCACATGGAATGGAACAAAACACAACCAATCGTAACAAAATTAAATTGCAGTTTGAACATAATTAGCCTTAATTATAACGTACGAGAGCTATTAGTTGAAGTCTGTAGCTGTATTAGTGTAGATAACTCATTAGCATGGAGTATACAGACCTCCATGTTCATTAATGTGTCTGGTCAACCCTGTAGCTCAGTTGGAAGGAACCCCCGAGGGAGGGGTCCCGATTAGTGAGTGTACAAACGTGTACGTACTTGGCCTACAGAGATATAGAGCGGAATTTCACTACGCTTCTATTGACCGAATTGTTGAAAGGGTTAGTGAGAAAACCAAGTGTCATGTAAAGACACGCGAAAACACCGCTTTAATAATTCCGGGATAGATAGAGATAACGTCATCCGACTCCCGATTTCGCCCGCATTGCTTTTACTTAACCGTTTTAAGAAGTTCTTTTAACCATATTTTCGTATTTTATATATTGCGTGTAGAATGGGATGATTAAAATACAATCAAATCATTTTAGTGAAACATACGTCAATTAGATCAAAGAAGCATAATTTTAGTCTTACGATCGCCCATTAAAAACTATATGGATTGCTGTACAATTTAACAAGGAAGGTTCTATTGAATTATCCACAAGGTACTTGCAGTCAACAAGCTGTGTTGTTTACAAACGACAGCAATCTAGTCTAGATTGCCTAGAACTCGAGCATATAAACCACTGTGCAAGCTATTTGTTCGCTAATTATGACAGTCTGTTCAACGGGTTGATAATATGTGAGAATTGTTTACTTGTAAAATAAACCTCAACATTTTGACAAGCAACATCGGTAAACAACTTGGTTGTTGTTTACACGGAACATTGAACAACATTCATAGCCTCGAGACACAGAATACTCGAGGCGTGCTCGAGGCAAGTAATATGTATGTACACTGGGAGATGTGAAATATGTATTAGCAATTAATTACTTATCATTATATGGGATTGTTGATGATAAGCTTATCATAGTGAAAAGTATAGTAAACTGAGCTATTATGTGTATAAATCGTAGAGATTGTTTCAATCTTTTCTTTTATTATTATTAGCAAAAGCTTCGTTATTTGAGTTTGCGTTATTTCATAGCAGTTTATGGATGTAACAAAACGTTACACGTTCATTCTATCCTTCTTTTTAAGTATAATACAGAAAATCTTCTTTAGAAATACAACTTTAATTTCTTTTCTATGTCACTTGTAGACTGTAGTCCATATCTATATAAAAACAAAGTATCGCACCATCGCACAATTCTTACCATAAATTATAATTGAAGACTGTGAAGGCTGCCAATCTGCACTTCGTCACAGAAGACATCCCATAATAGTACATGACTTCGTCAGCGTGGACTTACTGGACGACCTTAACTTCTTATGACAGATGACATGATTCCAGTAATGAGTCAGTATTGACTATGATGATAATAATATATTATATTCAATGCATTTCCGCTGTGGTGAACTATAAGGACTTTGACCCGGAATGTGTAGAATCATAATAATACAATTTGCATTATAATGAAAGCTCCTGGGCTCGTTTGGTTTGACCAAACCTTACTTGCATAACATGTTATGTAAATATTATTAAATCAGACAAGTCGTTTAGATTGTACGATTACTAACAGATGCATCCGCGATTACATAATGACAATCAGATATAGTTAATTTCATTCAAATTCGTACACACCGCGATATATTAGCACCGCGATATGTTACCTAGGTTAGATAACTTTTACCTTTATAACTTCACATGTAAAGATCTGTAGGTAATAAAAAATACAAAAATAAAAAGTGCATTGTCTCGACCACGATGGCCTCAATAGGATGTCCCAATTTTTCGATCATATAACGGTGAATGGCTGAGTAAAACGTAAGTGTTAGCGTGTGATTTTACGGAAGACTGCACACACTGCACAGTACATTCCACTGGTCAGTTCTGGTATTACTATAGCAATAGAAATTTACGTTTCACGGATAAAAGTTATTCATATTGGACGAGTTAATGGCGCTAAGGCTCTCAGTTGAAAAATGGTAATGGTGCAATTTATTTTTATTTCAATAATCAACAAATGAGCAGATGGACTACTTTATGGTATGTGATCCTGATCACCGCAATCTGTGGACAATAACACCAAATGCATCAGTCGTAGCCAGCGAAGAAAAAAGCGCAAACCTCTCGAGTTGCAGGTATGCTGGAAGAAATTTCATTAGAAATAAACAGTACCTTTGTACATTACGTGAATTTATATACATGATTATAAATATTATTATAAATAAAAGCGAATGACACGCTTATCACTGGCTCTTATACACGGCAACCAAAACTTGTTTAAAACACTTCACGAGAGGTTTCGAATAATAGTACCCAGACGGATTAAATTGACCTGGGTATTTCAGGGCTCAGGGACCTTCAAAGGAACGAGCGATCGTCAAAAGCTCACCCGTTGTTCTGCTGGAAGCATCGCCGAGTCATTGGTTAGCTTGGATTATTCCCAAAAAGATAAATTCGCTTAACAGATTCTTATAAGAATAGATTTTCAAAAGTACGAAGTACACTCAAAACCAGATATGACTTTCAAAATGAATTACACCCCAAATGTACCATGCAGTAGTCTGTAAAGTAAAAGATCTTACTCACAATAAACTAGGACTCATTCTGTTTTTCTTTTTTTTCATTATTACATGTATAATTATAAAATTTCCACGCCTTGGCTTAGGAGGCGTGGAAATTTTGTAACTAGCGCAAATATGTAACAATTACTTGTTACCTGAACTTTAATTCAATTAATATGCAGATAATCAATGTTTCATGTATTGTTACGCATTTTTAACCGAATATACACGAGGAAAAACCGCATTATGTACATAATCAAGTATCCTGTGTATTCTCAGTTGATTTCGAGCTGGCGTACACAGAAAAACCGCATGCACTAAAAAAATGTAGATAATCAAAAATCCTGTGTAATTTTGGAATTTCGAGGCTAGAAACACAGGGAACATGTTGGATAATCAAGTCTATTTCGGAATCTATTAGTTTTAAAAAAATTGTTTTTGCGCTATAAACAAGAGAAAAATTTTACAAGTCTGGCGATGTAAAAAAACTCAATTTTCATAAAAATGCAGATCATGCGGTTTTTCATCTGTACGGCAGAATAATACAATATCGACCTAATGGAGGCCATACATGATGTGTACGATCGTGTCAGCAGTTTGACATGTCAAATTAGCAGTTTGACTTGACGCACCATCCAGTGTACATGAGATAATTATATGACCAGTACCCTAATTCACGTAACTTTAAGACGCATCGATTAAGTTGCAGTGACGCTGCAATCAAGTTGGAGTGACGCTACAATCAAGTTGAAGTTTGGCGTCTAAACCGTATTGTCATAATTTTTTGACTGCGCGTCAACTGCACGCCAACTGCACGCAAACTGCATGTGAACTTCACTTCTCCTGCACGCATCCTGCGCGCCTGTCAAACTTTATGAGACTTCAAACTTCAAAAGTTTATGAGAATACCAATCAAACTGCGATCGGGAACACGCTATCTTGACGCGCATTATCAGAATACCTTTTTGTGACGTGAGCGCGCTTGAGACGCGCTCGCGTGACGTGAGCGTGTTTGACAGCGCAAGAGAATACGGAAAGTGTCATTTTGATCGGAACGTCGCTGCAACTGCACTGCAATCGAACTTCTTAAGTTACGTGAATTACCCTGCTGATAGCTTACCGTGGCCATACACGATCAAGTATACTGGATGCTGCGTCAAGTCTGCTTGACGCTTGATCAAGTATACATGATCGTGTATGGCCTCCATTACGATGCAAGGATGTGGTGAGATTGTAAGCGTTTTAAAAAAAATTTATTCATCCAATAAATCTTTGTTGTTTGGTCTCTATTATGTAGGGGTATGGAGTAACTGAAAAGCTAACCACAGTGCGTTGATTCGCATGTTCTTGAAGGATTTCAAAGGTAGTGAGATCACCGTTCTTTTAATATTTGAGTATCAATAGTTGTCACGGTGTGAGGCTTCGCTTCATGCTTCACGGTCCTCGATTTTCAACGTTAAGTAGATAATGTTTAGCACAGACAGTGTAATTGAGCGGCAACGATCTGTCACCAGCATTGTTAAGGATTTAGCAACGCTTCTAAATAAACTAAAGGGTAGGGATGTTAGGAATAAGAAATTTCGGATACCTATACCTGTACGGTTATAGGAATTATATTATTCGGGTTCTGGACACGGTTAGAAATACGAAATTATTTCAGATTTTCCCCTATCCTTTTATTCAAGCCTTTGACAAGAACGATCAAAATTTTGGCGTCAGTGCCTAAGTCTGGTGGTGGTGGTGGTATCGAAAATAGTGATTCTTCAAAATATGAACTAAGCTATGCACGTAAAATTGTACATATGAAGGTTAAAGATTGTGATGTCCTTTGCTTTAAAAACTATCAGGCAAAATAGACATCGAGGATGGATAAAATTTTGACCAGATCGTTTCTAATCAATACAAAATAGCGATAATCAAATGGTTTGACACAAAACCTGACACAGCGGATAGAACATACACCGACTCGCAACCAGTGCAACAAAATCTTATTATATTGCAACCACACTAAAAGCAGAGTCCCTTTTGCATGTCCCAACTACATAAAATATTATAACATTATCAAGGAAGGTGTAGACCTTTCAGATATTCTTTACAGGACTAACACATCTTTGGTATAATATATACCGTTATTCTCACAGACTCTACATATATATGTGTCAATAATGCACGGCTAACTAATCAGTCGCCATAAGACCAGATATTAAGCACATTAAACTCAGGGATTTTAGATGTGCCGTCAGTAATAATCTCACCATATTCCAAATTTGAGAGATTTGGTTTGATTTGGATAGATATTTATCTGGGATATCCGAAAGTTTTAGTATATTCGGTAACGGTTACGAAGCTCCTTAACATCCCTGCTACAGGGCAACGTTTTTTCATAGCAATCTACAATGTCTTTGTAGTTTTTACCTAATGTTTGTTATGAAACGTTAAAACTGCTTCCTCACTTGACTTTTGATGGAAAATCGAATTGAATGAATTATTTACAATTATTGTTTTGTTTGGTTTTTTGTTGTCATGGAAGAAGTTTTTTTTCAACTGTACAGGCTAACCGATCTCTCTCAAGATCTCTCTTTTATGAGATTTTAGCTACTAAAACTATAAGTAGTGATAATAAATAATGAAATATTTATAAATCTCATAATAAATCTCTTCTGGTTAAGCTTTAACCATCCTGGAACAGGAAAAAATGTCTTGGATAAAGAATAAATACCTCCTTAAATTAAACACTGCAAACACCTGAAATCTGAAAAGATTTATCTGCTTTTCGTATGTTTACTATGTTACCCCGGAATATCGAACTTGGGGCCTCTCGCTCAACAGCCAAGGGCCCCAGCATTGCCTGCATGGATTTATCACAGTCATGTTACTTTCATTTAACTTCGCAATCTATTTCTAAATAACAGTTCTCTGTCTTATTATCATGGAAAAACCTTTTGTATGTCGTATGTCAACACGATTCTCACGATTTAGTTGCAACGCTTGCTACCGAGATAGGTACTATAAGTGTTATCACTGGATGCTTAAATAGAGCGGCGCTATATCGCAATAGTGCATTAAATCCACATAATGTAGGAAAGGAAAAACATTGCTTCATTTTTCAGAACCATCCGTTTTGTAGATAACTAATGGAATTATCTACGGCATTTAGTTCACAGTTCATTAAACCTCGGAATCAAATTAGGTACTTTAAATATATTAAGATGAACCGATTGACATAAAATAAACACGTAATATTACCTGAAGGCATCCAAATCGGTTTAGACGTTTTTTACCTAATTGGTTGGTTGGTTTTTTAATGCTACGAAACTCCACTCCACTTATTGTTATTTGTTAGTATCTTACATGTCAAACAGGCTGATATACTATAATAGTTTTAGGTTTATTTTATGTAGATGTTTCACCTACATCTCCCATGCAGGAGATCTTTAAGGCATGCTGTAGTACATATCTACACGGCTCATCTCTGCACGACAAATTCTACTCACGCCAAAAACAATTTACTTCTCGATAGCACAAATGTTAGGAATGTAGAGTCGTTTTGAACCTCGACCTATAACTAAATGAAACGCGACTCTACTTTTAATTTCCCACTGCTAAGATCAGGTCTTCTCTCATGTAAAGCAAAGGCAATGTTGTTTATATAAAAATATTTCGTTATTTTTGACGAGTGGTTTAGTAATAAATATAGTGCCTTTTTTCGTATGTATGTAATATAAAAATGAGGCAAACCTAATATGAAAATATTTTCAGAATAAACAGTCGTCTCTAGTCCAAATCAGTTTTCTTGGCTAGCCATTCTTCGGTGATGTGTTTGGTATCGCCTCGGTGATACCTTTATACCTACTGATGTTAAGACCACTTGGCCACTGACCATGAGATGTTTATAAACTTTATTGTACCATACAAAAAAGAACACATAATTATAGTGCCGCGAAATCTCTACCAGTCTATCTTTTGGCAGTGGGAAAACAAAGAAATATCACGCCCTTCAAATGCATTTATTAAGTTTCTGAACACTGCTATCTGTATAATAATATATTAAAGGAAAAAGTGATTGACTGATGTATCAACACACAGGCCAAACCCTTAGGGCTAGAAACCTAAAATTTCGTACACGTATTCTTATGACGTAGGTATCCACTAAGGTAGAATTTTTCAAAATTCAATCCCCAAGAAGGTGACCCTTAGGGGATATAGTAATAACGGATAAATATGATAAGCATAATTTCTGCGAGCGAAGCTGCAGGCAACAGCTAGTCTTTTGGTACAACAAACACGTTATGTTTAGAATCAGACTGGTTTTTTTAGTTTTAACATTAACTTACTCATTAATAAAACATAATTAATGTTGATTACTAAGTATACCAAAAGGAATGTTGGAATGATTCCATAGCCTTATCGTGTGTATCATTTACTCAGGTGCTATTTACTATGACTCATTTGAATGCCTCTTTGTGTTAATAATTATCCGTCTTTACCAAATAGCATATTACTTATACCCGTTATAACCATTTGTCGCTTTCTTGTCGGCCAGTAACGCATCGGTGACGCCGGTAACAGATACCAGCAAATGACCCGACTGTTCCGAATTTTCCTGCTGTTACCATAATAAATTTAACCTTTAGAGTCCCACTACTGAGCTAAATATAAATAAAAACATCTGAAGAATTTTATATGAGTAGGTTGTAAATACAAGTTGATAATGTAACCTGTTATGCAAATGCGAATATTGGAATGTTATCGCATTTGTAAATATAATTTGTTAGTGTAATTAAAATTATCAATCGACCTTTTTTGGTGCGCTACTTAAAAAAATTGTTGTTTTCATTGAATATATCAATTGGTGATATGCGAACAGGTAGGTTACCTTAGTAAAATTGTAGTAAGATCGAAGCTTTCCCTAAATGGGTTTTGTATCAAAAAATTTTTGGGGGCCCCTGCTCCGACGAGGTTCGTAAAATTTTCTAGAATTTTACGAATGACGCACGTTGTACCTGTAATCAAAGACTATAGTCTATGTCTGTAATAACCCTTCAGAGCAGATTATCATTGATACAGCGGTATTAGTTTTTCGACCTTATTATATTTTGTATTTAAAAGAAAAGATTTAAGTAGCAAATTATCTTTTTAACGAGTGGTTTTATAAAACAAAATATAATAACAAACATATAAACGTTCCAATCATTCCAGGCGAACATAAAACGGGGATAAAATAAATTGTCTTGTCCTGGACATCGACTACCAAATGGCATACAATGTGCGCCAAGTTTCATCCTAACCCAACCAAGGATTAGAGCGTACTGAAAACTGAAAAGGCAAAAAATTCAAACATCTTCAATACCTTTACATTTTTACATAATAGGATTATCATGTCTAAAGAAAACCAATTTTAGTTCTAAAAGTAAAATTGTTTGTAGGTATATTATGTTTGAATAATTTGACGTTTAAAAATACAATTCAATACAATTTTGATATTATTCACGAAAATAATACCTATTATAATTTATAAGGTAATGTTTTCACGTATTTAACGAAAAGTCCTTGACGAGCTCTATATGTAAATAAGTACTTATTTGTTCATTTTCTTTCATAACCTCCAACCATCCTATAAAATATTAATTATCTTCTTTGTGTCTTACATTTAAATATGTTTTATTTGTATGATTTTTAATACGCCTAACCTATTCTCCTATTAAAATATTATAAATGTGAAAATTTGTGAAGATATTTGGATGTTTGTTCCTCAATCACGACATAAATACTTGACCGATTTGGCTGAAAGGAATGGAGATAGCCTATACCTTGGATTATACCATAGGCTACTTTTTCTCCCGGAAAAGTTCATGGTTCCCGCAGGATTTGTACAAAATAGATATCCACGTGCGCGAAGCCATATAAATCTAAATCAATTCATTAAAAAACTATCATTTCGAAAGCACTAATAATATTATAAGTGCAAAAATTTGTATGGATGTTTGTTATCCTTTCACGCAAAAAGTACTGAATAGATTTACATGAAATTTAACACACAAGTAGACGATGGTCTGGAACAGGCTACATGGATGGATGGACATAGGCTACTTATAATCCCAGAAAACGTAGGCAAGCCACGGACACAACGCTAAGTAGTAGGTAGGATTATTTACGTCTTTGTCATTCTCCATCCTATTGAGGTAAGGCTGGTCGTTTCTCATTTAAGGCTACCAGGTGAAAAAAATCAAAAGTCCGGAAAAAAGGTCTGATTTCCATTGAAAAATCCTGAGATTTTTACAGTTTTCAGAATTTTCTCCGAAACCGACTAACGGTGTCTTCAGTTTGAGCTATATAATTTGAAGAGTTAACCATGTGGGGCATTTTATAAATCAATAATTAAAGAAAAAACCTTACTGAAAAAGGTATATTCACATATTAAGTATGATAAACTGATTAAGTAGGTACCTACTTAGATAAAGAAATATTGATTTTAATTGTGCAATTATTACTAGTATTCTCATTAAACCTAACATGTAAATGCATGCTACTTCTGTGATCAATACTAAATAATATTAATAAAGCGAGCAAAAATACTGAAAATCTTATCATAACGAGATATATTATTATAATATTTATTGGACATCTCAAATTGTATAGAGATGTGCTAAGCGATTGGTAAATTGACAAAAAACTGAAGGAGAGAAACAGCTTAACGAAGGTCAGATTTGTTAATCGGTCATACTGATGCTATTTATTCTTAATGTTATAAATTATGTTACGGATGTTTTAATTTTCATGACTGCTTACTACACTACTAGGTATACCTCCCTAAGTATTATAGGTAGGTGGGTACTTCTGCAACATAGGACTCAACCACTTGTAGTTTTTTGGAATATTTTTGAAGAGATGATCAAAATGTAAAAAGCAAAAACAATATAGCGGTAAGTATTTTCTGGTAGATACTTATTGCAATGACACGTGTACCGAACTCCAAAAATTAGGTGAAAAAAATCCGTCCCTGGACCTTCGCTAAAGATTCATGGCCTCGCCAACATATAAGTACTTATTAATATGAAAGATAAATCCCAGATTTACACATTATCACGTTGTAATAATTTTCAACGTTATGTTTCAACCAATCGCATGATCCCTTTTTTTTTAACGATGGGAAATGCTTTTACGCACGGAGTGTGGGACTCGCCAGCCTACTGCCGGAATACCCACTAAAACCCATCGGGCATCATCCTCAGCGCAAGGGAGGGCTCCGGGATCTCTGTGTAGAACGCACCGGTGCCCTCCAGCGCGGTGCCTTGGCAGGCTCGTCACAGGAGTCACGACTCCCCCGGCGCGGGACGTAAATGACGTCTGCCGCGACGGCTCCTCCTCCGAGCGGGATCCGAGCGTTCTCGGCTTCGCTCGGCGTCCTCCTTCGCGAGCATTACTGTGTCGCAGAAGGAGGTGATGCTTCGCCACGATTCCCCGCTCCGGAGCATCGCCGCGACCACCGCTGCCGGGGAAAGATCTTGCCCAATTTCGTTCGTGAGGATCCACCGCTCTGACTCCCATGCAGGGCAGTTCTCGAGCGTGTGCTGCGCGGAATCCTCCAAGTGGCCGCAGTGATGACACTGTGCCGCCTCCTCCCTACCTATCCTATGCAGATACTCACCGAAGCAGCCATGTCCGGTGAGTATCTGGGTGAGGCGATAGGTGACGTTACCCTTGCTCTCAAGCCATCGCTTGAGGTTCGCATGATCTACTACTACTACAAGGTAGTCACGCGATCTATGGCAGAGGTAAATTCTGTTTAACTATACCTAATTACCTACACGTAACTTGTATTAATGTGTGAGTTTTCATGTTATGTGAATTGGAAAAATAAATAAGTACCTACATACAGGTTACTTCTTTAAATAGATATATACTTACACCGCTAACACGTTAAAATATAAAAGAAATAAAATTTAGGCCTCTTTATTTCTTGAAGTAAAAATAGATTCAATTAAGTACTTCAATAACTTAAATAACGTATTCAAAAAAAAACAAAAATTCAATAGTATTTATTCATATAAATATTACAGATATACTTATGCACGTATTTTTTTTAAATCTACCAGCTTTTCGGAAAGGTGCTTTGTCATGGAGGAGAAGAAAAGCCGTAAAGAAACTCCTCAATTAAACAATGAGCTAATATAGCTAAGTAGGGTTGATAGAAAATAAAGACAGTTAAACAGGCAAACAGACAGAAAAAATATATTTCAGTTTCTAGGATAACAAAGTCTACATGCTTAGGTAGATAGGTACATTTTCCATGATACATGTACTTACCCTACATATAGGTTCGGCCCCGTTACGGTTTTATTAAGGCGCTACGACGAGCAAAACGCTGCGTTAGCCGTATTATTTACAGTTTTTAGAGGCTATCTACTCGTCAGTTAAAATAAATAATAAATATTAAAATATATATTAAATTTCTAGAATGTGTTGTCTCCACATTCCACGTTCCAATAACTTTTTTATAGAATAAATATCTTACTAAATATCGTAATGAAAAAACCACTAAAATGAGAAATAAAATGTAGATTTCTTGCATACGCTCGTGAACCACACAATATTTTAATTTGCAATTAACACTAATAGATAGACAATTTAATAATGAACATTTTAGTCGTTTTAATTTTTCCAAAAGACCTAAAATGGATGTATTAAATAAATTAAACATAAATTATACGCATATTTAACTCTGTAACTCATGCCCTGGGAGCGAGAGTCAGTGTGCCGCTAGCTCCCGTACGTAACACCTGTGTCGTTTGTTGCCGCATATAAATTATTTTACTTGTCAAAGGACACATTGTTTACAAAAATGCCGAAGTGTAACAAAGTTTTACGACAAAGAATTGTAAAAACAGCGAGAATTAATGAAGCTCGGCAAACATGCATATATCTGACTGCTAATTTCGTCTTTCGGGTTTGCGCGGCAAAGAGGGAATAACGCTCAAGGTCCTTTGCTCGGGGACGCGCCTTAATAGCTGAAATAGTTAATTTAAGTTTTTAGTTTGTAATCAATGTGAGACAGCAAAAACGTTTCGCGTTTTTAACATTATAAGTGCATGGCCAGACGGGATACCTATAGTTACCGCTGTCCGAGGACCATTGACGAACAAGATTTTAGGAATAATTGACATGCCTAAAGCTACATTGAAATGACAACAATTCCCACAACAGTTTCTAAAATACGGTATCTAAGTATAATAAAAAAAACATTTTTATAACTAATACAGTCGACTCTCGATAATTTGAAACTCAATATGGGACCAGAGATAAATTTCAAATTATCAAGAGTTCAAAATAACAAGCGTTTAAATAACCACGAGGGAAGGAAGACTCAAGTAAATAAGAATTTGATCAAAATTCGTGATTTATTATTTCTATATTATGATGTATTAACAATTAAATACAATAATTTAAATATTCACATTCGAAAAGAAGTCCGTAATCTTTTTTTGAGTGAGCGACTTCAGTCTTTTATTTCATCGAAATTATGTAAATTCGTAAAAGTGATTTACCTAGGTAGAAAGGGATATTAAAAATATACATTATTTATAGACATTATGTCACCTAGAGAATGTCATATAAAAATGTAGAGCGCTTTCTGTCGCTCTATTAAACTATTATAAAACTGCTCTAGTACTACGTTACTACCTAACAACACTTATTATTATTTATAGACGATCCGGTACCCTAGTTTGAAGTGATCGATGATCGGACCCTGACTGCGAAGCTCTGGGATCCCAGGTTCGATTTCCGGTCGGGGCATTCGTTTTTGTGACAAATAAATGTGTATTTTCAGTTTTGTTATGTCTTTATTGTGATGTGCATGCCACCTGTGACACATATAATTTTTGTGTGTTTAAATGTATAAAAAAATGTTCTGTATTCAAATCACACATTCTCACTGCTATATCCGTCAATAATACAATGTAGTCTTATAGCTATTTACAGTTTAAATTGAAATCAACGGTGCATTGATCCATACTTTATGCGTTGATATGAATAATGACCAGACTATTAAAGACAAATAGCATAAAAAGTTTAGTATCACTGCAACAAAACTCTTATTTATAAGTTCTCAATTCGCGTTATAAACATTGAAGTATAATGACATAGAACAGACATCTCGAACAAAATGTGTGTCCCGAAACCGCGATGACGCGTTCTTTTTTCAAACTCTAGAAGGTGATTTACATAGAGTAACTTTGTATAAGACACTTGCCGAACCACGACAAACAGTCAACGACTCTAAATCTTTAGCTCTTCCAAATGTTTGATTTAATGTTTAATTGAATTTACTGATTAAAGTAATACACTTTATTTATTATTTACCACAGAGTAGGTACATTAGTCATTCTTATCGGGCTTATTATTTGAGTAAGGCCGACACTGAGTATTTTAATAGTTTGTATTTTAAATTCTTTAAATATCAATTTAATTAATACCGGTATTTCTATAATATCTTTACATGGTAAAAATTTAAGGAAAATTTATTAAAAGCAATTTATCACAAAACATTCAACACAAAAGAGACAATAAGAAGTATTGGAACCTTTTAAAAACCAGATTTTCTTTAAATATCAATTTAATTAATACCGGTATTTCTATAATATTTGGATTACTTTTACATGGTAAAAATTTAAGGAAAATTTATTGAAAGCAATTTATCCCAAAACATTCAACACAAAAGAGACAATAAGAAGTATTGGAACCTTTTACAAACCAGATTTTCTTTAAATATCAATTTAATTAATACCGGTATTTCTATAATATTTGGATTACTTTTACATGGTAAAAATTTAAGGGTATTTCTTTAGTATCCTGCGGCATCGGGAGGGGGGTGGAGTTAGGGGGGGAGGGTAGGGGGTAGGGTAAGGAACCCCCCCATAAAGGGGCTAAGTGAGGAATCACATAGTTTTCGAGTTTTTTTTTATTTTTATTTTGAGGTTAAATCTGTGAAAACTGCTCAGTATTTGTCTTAAACTAGTCTAAATTAATATTAGGTGGTGGATGAAGAAATAAAATTTCGACCTCCATATGGGGAGACACACAAAACACACCACTTTTATGACAAATCATTATAATTACAATGTTCCATTATCTGCACTTTTAGGAAAAATTTAGGGGTTTTTGATACATAAACAGGCTTCCAAACGTCTCCGGCGCTGCGGGAAATGCAGCCCCTCCGCTCTTGCGTAAAAAACTGCAGGCACTCCATGCTCGCCTACGCAGCTTCGGCTCACATGGTGCCTGCAGTTTGTTACAGCGGGCGGGGGCTGCTCTCCCTCCGCGCCTCCGGGGTCTACATTCACTCTAGGGGTAGGGCAGACTAGTACCACGTGGGGTCGGGGTTGACTAAGTCGGTTCTGTCACCAATTTTGAAAAATTTTATTAGAATGTAATAAATAAATTTCATAGAGTATGACATAAACAGTAAAATTTATATATTATATATTGCCCTTTTATTATATACTAGGAAATCGCCCTTGCTTCGCTTCGGGAAAAATAGTAAAAAAAATTATAATGTCACCCGGGGATAGTGTAGTTTCCCAAAAGTGAAAGAATTTTTCAAATCAGTTCGGTAGTTTCGGAGCCTATTCAATGCAAACAATCAAATCTTTCCTCTTTATAATATTAGTATTGATAAAAAAACCTTCCTTGTATTTTATATTTTCTAAATTTTATCTAGCTCGACCAAATTCCTCGGGCCACCAATCTTTCCAATGAACTCTTGTTTATCTAATTATTATAATTATAGTATACATATAATACAATAAAATATACCTAATAACATAAATTTTATAAATAAGTAACATAATTCGTGTTGTATTTTTTGGAAATAACCTCAAAAATTAAAATTAAGATTTTTCAAAAATGACGCACTACCTCACAAAAAGCAACTAGATTATGATTTGGGACATCATTGCCTATCGATTAAACATGATATCACCCAGATACTGATGCCGCAGGATACTAAAGCCAACCCAATTTAAGGAAAATTTATTAAAAGCAATCTAATTTATCACAAAACATTTAACACAAATCGACACATACGTCTTATTGCCATAATTACTACGCATATTTAACGTGCAAAACAAAATTAAAAATAAAAGCGTGCAAAAGCGTTTGAACGATTTTCAATCGTTTACCATTGATTCGTGTCGAAAAACCAACATCACAATAAATTGGTCACATCACAAGCGTCGGCAAGCCTAAGCAAGTCTATTTAGTCCATTAACACGCTTACGGCTTGTCAAGTGTGTAAATCCGCTTCATAATTTTTTCATTCCACAGAGTACTTAATTTGATTCAAAATGGCGGGAACATTGCACAATAATTTAATGTTATTCGTTTATTTGATTTAAGTTAATATTTTGTTCTCTTACCGATGATAAGTAATACCGTTATCTTTTATGTTTCTTGTCGTGCGATTGTGACACGTTGTTATTACGCACGACGGCATTGTTTCAGTGTTTTGCTAAAAAAATTTGACATGCGGCCGCCATGAGCGCAGGTGAGTGACAAGCGAGTGAGTGAATGAAGTGAGCCACCCTGGCCACAATGAATGCACCCGACTCAATGTTCGGGGTGTCTGTTCTATACGAAGTAATAGTACTTCAATGGTTATAAATTACATTTATGAACATTGTTACCGACTTAATAACTTTTCTTTATGTTATTGCCTACAATTACCAATTGTATCGCTTATTTTGCATTTTTTATTGCTATCGGAAATTTTTATCGCTATTTTTAACCCTCTTGCCACGGTGGGGAAAAACCGTAATGAATGCCTAAAGGCTATTTTAACGATTAAAACCGGAACCTAATTAAAATCATGTCACAGATTAATTAATTCGTATTTCGAGGCTTGACAGCCACTTCACCGATTTTCAGTGGAGCCAGAGTAGTCTGTAGGTAGTGTGTTTCAAACATATGGGAAAAGAATAACATCTATTTATTATTTATATTATGTATTTTTGTTACTAAATAATGTTTTACTTTTCCAGCTTAATCGGAACCGGGCTCTACCTTTGCAAGATTTAATGATAAAGACAGAACCGGGACAAAGTGAAACTAAATAAAGGTCTTCAGATTTTCACACCAAAACTTGAAAACTTGTTGCCTGGCCTTTGACGCATTCGTGGGCTCGCATGTGGTTTGCACGCTATTTCTGCCATAAGCAGAAGAGAATGGACTTGAGTCAAAGATAACACCTTAAACTTTCTATCAATTTATTATTTACTAGTAACCGCCCTCGCTTTGCTTCGGTTTTCTTATTTTTACACCTTGGGTTACATTATTGGAGTTTTTGTAAGGATCGCTAATTTTTTTGAAAATATAATATAGCCTATGTCACCCGGCGATAGTGTAGCTTCCCAACAGTGAAAGAATTTTTCAAATCTGTTGGGTAGTTTCGGAGCCTATTCAATGCAAACAAACAATCAAATTTTTCCTCTTTATAATATTAGTATAGATAGTATAGATGAAGTACCTACTTACAATATATGTTACAACAGTAACAATACAATACAATACAACTACCTACAGTATACCTACTCATTACTAACAAACACGTCAATAGGGATGTTTACTTATGTTACAAATTCATGCAAAGTTATGTTTTTCACATTAAAGACAGTTTTTAAAAACCCAAAATAACATTCAAAATACATAATTATTTGTCTTAAATTAAATAAAATTAATTTAAATTGCGTTATTTTTTACCTATTATCACGTGACTGCGAACACCAATCAGAGCGCGATGACGTCACTGGACGGAAAACAAGCCAAATTATCTGTCATAGCCAAGATAAAAGTATCACCAGTGGACTATTTTGCAGTTTCTCTCGATAATTTTTACAAAAACGATAATATTTTACGCCTTTTATCACAATGGAGACTGGATTCATCAAAGGAACTAGTTGGAACTTACCGAAGATAGATTCTTTGATGGTGGCAAGTTTCTTCGCTACAAACAAGGATTTTTGTGCAGCGGAGCTTAGAAACGTAAAAATGTCTTTGTAAGTACCTATAAATTTACACTGTTAAATGTTATTACCAGCGAAAGAGACACCTTACTCATTTACATACTATTAATACATAACTTACAATTACTTTTCGTCTATCAAAGAAATAAAAATTTAGGTTATGTATAAAGTTTTAATAGTACCTATATTTACACTATTTTGTCTTTTTCAGATCTTCAAGAGAATCTTATGGCGATGATGCCGTAGGATACGTTCAACTGAAGAGAGAATTAAATATGTGTACGGTGAAGTGTCGCTTGTGTCCTGAACACAAAGTTCGTTCTAAACCATACACAGTCACTGTCATCGTGGACGAAAAAAACTGTGTTGTGATCAGTTCACAATGCCACGATTGTGCTGCGGCAGCGGGTGGGTGCAAACATGCAGTGGCTTTTTTGATGTGGTTGCATCGTAGAAGCGAAGAGCCATCCTGTACTCAAGTCGAATGCTACTGGAGAAAGTCGAAACTGTCCAAGGTTGGAACAACATTAAAGTTCATTACAACCACAGAATTAGCCAAAGGACATTCTTCTAATTCAAGGTCCTCTTCAGATGCCAGTGTATATGAGAAATTTATGGAGCATGCAACAGCAAAAAAAATGAAAAACTGTGAGTTAATAAGATATATAAAAAACATTACAAATGAGTACGAGGGCCTCTCTATGTTCCAGTTAGTGCAGAAGTATAAAGAAAAATGTAGTGAAGGCTTCATCAAGCATATATCAGGGCACTTTACTACTGAGTTACTAAAGAAGGTTGAAGCAAACACAAGAGATCAAACGGGCAGCAACTTGTGGCACGAGTTAAGGTTTGCCAGAATAACGGCTTCCAAAGCCTATGAAGTAAAAAAATGCAAAACATGTGATGGTGCCTTAGTATCGTTAATTATGGGTGGCAGTACTCCTGACAATCCAGCCATGAAACATGGTAGGATTTTAGAATGTAAAGTACTACATACAGTGCAAACTATGCTTAAAAAGAAAATACAAAAATGTGGTCTTTTTATCAGCAAAGACTATCCTATGATTGCTGGCTCACCAGATGGAATAGGTGAGGACTTTATCATAGAAATAAAATGCCCTTTCAATGAAAACACAATAAAAAACTACATACAGAGTGGAAGACCCTCAAACAAATTTTACGACCAAATGCAAATCCAAATGTATGTTTCTGAATGTAAAAAGTGTTACTTTTGTGTTGCAGATGTAAACTTTGAAATTAATAATAAAGTTAATATTATATTGGTGGAGTTCAATGAAGATTATGTATTTTCTTTAATACAATGTTTATTATTATTTTGGAAAACAAATATTTATCCATTATTATATAGAGCAATAGAAAGTGACAGTGAGTGAAATATTGTAAACATCGAGCACAAACAGTGAAACAAGCAGTGAAAAGAATTTATACTAAATAGATTTATTTCAAAAACCAATAATAAATGTTTTTTTAGACTGTATGTGAAATTTTAATGTTTTAAGTTTAAGTTAAAAAAAACATCCACAATTCAGTTCACACTTAAAAATACCACATTTAGTTTTCAGCTCTTTTTCAGGTTTAAATTATATCACATTAATTCAAGCTTTTTTTTCAGGTTTAATAATTTATAATTGATTATGTTCATGAAGATTTGTATTTTACTATTTTGATTTATTAATAGTAATATTAAATTACTGATTTTGTTGGAATTAAATAAGTAATGAATGAGATCTGATTAGGTTTTCTTGGGTTTCCCTAATCTTAGCAACAAATGTTGGACCATGATTGTGTATTCCCCAGCAAACATTGGGAAGGAGTATACATTCTGTTTAGGGATTTTATGTTTGTATAAATAATGTTTAAATGAGTGGATAAATTTTTGAGGGGGCATGTTGGTTTATTTTAAATTAATTTGCAAAAATTAATCTTTAGTTGACTTTATTCTTCCTGTTCAATCCGAACTTATAAAAGGCCACTTTTTTAGTCTCATGCTCTTCTTCTCGATATCTTCTTGGTAGGATACAGACGTATTACTCATACTTCCCAATCTATAAAGGATTAATAAAACGGTGATATTTTAAAATTCAAATTCAGAAGTTTTTTTACGCCCATACATAACTTTATTTCCTATACAATTAATTAATGATTGTAATTTAGGAACAGTCACAATGGCAACAAAACAGGGTCATCAACTAGGTCATCCTATTTCCGTTACTGAGAATCGAAGCACATACCTGGTCATCATCAGACCTTCAGAATGTTTCATGTAGTAGCACCCATACTCAATTAGATGAATGTTGAAAGCTAGGTCATCTTAACTATTTTACTGAGAACCAATAAGCATATGTGTGCTCGATGATTGTAAATAAAAATACTGATTATTGGTATTGAAGTCTTTTATTTCCAGTTTCACATTGTATAATTATTTTTTTATATAATCACTTACTTATTAATTAATGAGTTTTGTAAATTGATTAAGCCACAAGCAATAACCATGACATCATCAAGTTTCCCTAAAAGATAATTGTTTATGCAAGCATGGGGCTTCAAAAAAGAAAACTCCCTTATGCGTCTAATGACTCTCTCGATATGAATCCGAAGGCTTGCAATTTTTTTTGACTCTTTAACTTCCTCTTTAGTTAATTTATTACCTGATATTATGCTGGGTGGCCTTGTTAGCTTACAACCAACTCCAAGTAATAATGGTTCAATATGTTTAAAGCCTCTGTCAGCCATTACATGTGACCCGCTAGGTAAACAGTTAAGAAAATCACAATTTTCTACCAGACTTACATCACTTATTCTCCCTCCATAGCCCTGTGAAATGTAATTCACCAATCCATTTGGTGTGCTAGATATTAGGTATTTAATGGTGTTGGCCTTTTTATATTCCGACCAAGTCAGAGATTGATTTAAGGCTTTACCAGGTTTTTGAATTTCTATTTCAAGACAATCTATTATGCAAGTCACATCATAATATTTATTTCTAAACGCTATGGGCAAACATCTTTTGATAGAAGACTTGTCTAACTTTACAATAAAAGGCCTCATAACTTCAGCAATTTTTGGTATATTTTCTGTAAATATTTTACTTGCATATGATGTACATATTTCAAACTCATCAGAAAGTTCAGAAAACTTGCTATCCAAACGAATTTTCTTCAAACACAACATTATTTGGCATTCAGGAATGTTAGTATGCTCATGTATAATTTGAATTAAATCATAACAATGTCTCGGTACACCAATATAGAACTGTGGTCTTTTTTTTATTTTATCTACAGTATGTTCTACCATACATTTTAAAATAGCTTTCTTTTTCAACTCTGGTTCATTAAAACTACTTGTGTCAGAAGAAGTTTTTGACATAAGTGCTACAGATGGAGTGTATAATGATAGATCACTGTCAGATTTGTCATCATTAATGTGATCAATAAATAAGTTGCACGGTACACTTGAATGACATGGTTGTGGTCTTATAAATGGATTCAATTCCGAAATTTTGAATGGAGATGTAGATACAGATGTGTTAGAAAACTTTATAGGAGAGGTTTGCTTCGTACAAGATTTCATTGCAGTCTGAGTAGTTTTACTTCGATGTTTTGCTGTAATGTATATCTGGGCTGCTTTATCAATTTTTGTCACTTTTTGTTGTTGTTCATGGAGTGGATCTGCAAAAAATATAATTAGGTGCTATTTAAGTATACTTTTTACTACTTACTTATACATAACTTAAGCCTGTTTGATATGGAAAGATTGGATACAATAGACTAAATTTACAAAAGAACAGGTACATAAACAAGCCCGTTGACATATTAAATGAGGTCTGCGGTTTGGCTTACATAGTATGTCATAGAAAAGTATCTACATTCATCCAGGTTTTAAGCTAATTACATTGGTAGATACCAAGTATGATGACAATGGGTTCAAAGGATTAACTATGATACAGTAACAGACAGACAGTGCTTACATTTATACTATTTTTAAGAATGTCAATGAGTACCAACCTTCATCTTGACTTGGAACTTCAATATTTAAATTTATACTTTGTTGAAATTCAGCTAGTCTTATCTCTTCTTCACATTCATTTATCAATGCGAGTCTTTGCCTTTTTGCAGCAGCTGGTCGACAGACATCAGTAGAAGTAGAAGTACTGGTTCTCATTGGTTGGCAAGCAAACTTTGTGGGTAAACAACCAGGTCTCATCCTTATTCGAGATACTGCACCCATTGTAGTATACTGTACATAATTTTCCATGTCATTTGGAAGCTGAAATTTGATTTATAGTTACAATGAAGTAGTAAACAAACAACAACAAACTATTAATAAATATTCGAAATTTTATTTCACATAACCAAAAATAAAACGATTTTCTATTTGTATTTATAGTTTTTTAGAACTTACATCAAAGTGATCTTCACAAAAATGACTGGTACTCGTTGATGACAATGATGCTGGATGTCTTCTCGCAAGTGTTAACCACTTTCTCCTTATTTGTGCATTTTTTGGAACGTTTATGAAAAGTTTTTGTGGTGTTCTGATTGACGTACTTTTGCACATAGGCACTGCACAGCATTTATAAATCGACGCATTCATTTTTACGGTCTAATAAACTTAACATAGAAATAATTCAATCAAGATCGGTTCAATTTGATAGAATGCGAAACTTGTTTTTCGGATTGTGACGTAGATCACAGTCCCGTGACAGTTTGTAGCGTTTTAGCGGGAATTTTGAAAACTATTTTTATTTACGTATTTTTTTTATTATATGTGTCATATTTTTTCATGAAATTATTATTTTCGTATAGAAATAGGGCCTATCTATAAAATAAACGCAATTCCAAAAATTAGTCAACTACCCTATTGTGTAATGTAAGTATACGCACTCAATAAACAGTTAAATGAGTTAATGAGGTTAATTGCCTTTTTAGTTAGGTAGGTACCTACTTCAGTGGTTCATTGATAGAGCTCAGCTCTATTTGTTAAAAGATTTTTTAATATTTATTGTAGGTACTTTAAATATTTTTTTAGAAGTTTTCATTGCAGGTAAATGTGTAATAATGATGTAAGTATATTATTATAGTTATCAATCGTATTCGATAGTATATATTACATTACCTATTCATACGTATTGCAACTTGCAATGTCGGCGTCCGACGGGGCCATTACCCGTGCACCCACTGCATCAAGGTTGGAGTTTTACAAATACATATCGATAAACATTGTCTATAATTTTATAATAAAATAAAAAATAACATGATAATTGTTTATTAAAAGTGATTATAATTTAACCCCTAGTGGCGAATTTTAATAAGCGACCGATCTGCTTGGCTCTAGTATATACTTAGTACCTACCTAAATTAATTATTTTCCATAGATTAGGTACCTACAAGTAAACAAATAGAAGAACCTTAAATTTATATCTACATGACTTGATATTAAATAATTATTCTAACCGGCGTGAAGTTCAATTGGGACGGTAGAAACCATCCGCCCAAACTAAATTCTTCTTGTTAGTTTTCCTCGCAAGTACCAACCCTATGCTATAGCGTAGGAAACTTGAATAATACCTACTTGGGTATACATATTAGGCATTGGATCTAAGGACTGCCTAGTGTTTAAATATTCCACAAGTTCATTGGATAGTAAATCACTTTACTATTGAACTTGATATCGAACTCGGCGCTGGACCTTATAGTCACCGTAAATGGAAATTGATCTTGTAACGAGATGTTAGGTAGAATAGTAGAAATATTCAGTACGAAACAAGTGTAGCAATTGTTAATGAATTTATTATACAACAAAGCATGTAGTAAGGAGCCACTGCTTCCAAACAACTTTAGGGTGTGGAACTATGAAATAAAGATTGGATAAACAATAGAATTTGCAGAAAATAATTAGGAGACATCGATTTAAATGGAGAAAATAAGTAGGTAATTATTTAGTTTACATAATATGCAACATAGATAGGTTAAGTATACTTCCCATAGAAATCTCACATAACCCACAACTAACTTGTAGATTGGGGTATCTATGAAAGATTTCACCCTCGAAAAAAGGTATACAAAAACGTAATTTTTAACCGACTTCAAAAAAAGGAGGAGGATCTCAATTCGACTGTTTTTTTATGTTTGTTACCTCCGTACTTTGGACTGGGTGAACCGATTTCGATGATTCTTTTTTTAATCGAAAGCTGGTGGTTGTCGTGTGGTCACACATAAATGAGCGAGATCTATTAGATTATTCAAAAACTTAATTGTAATTAGTTACTGTATATTTAGCCTACATACATCTACATACATACGAGTATATCTACAAACAACATGATATTAATACTCATCTGTATGACTTAAGTGATTGTGCAATAATATTAAGTAACTTGATATGATAATTAATTTAAGGTACGCAATGCACGTCACGCATCCACGCATGCCTGTAATTTTTCATAAAGTGCTATGAGTCCGCTATATGCACAATGCAATACTTAAAGTATAGAAACTGTTGCATAAAATGCTGATTATTTATACGTTTCACCGACGTCGGAAAAGGAAGCCACAACGTCACGCTCTAACGAAATAGACCATTAGTAAATACATTATGAGCAGTTAATAAAATCAATATTATGTATTGTTTTCTTCCAGAATATTCCCTTGTAACATTTATTATTTCTGTATTTGGTATGGGAACTTAATAATTGTATTAATCAATTATAACTGTGTATCTAGAGACGAGTATTATGTGGATAACGTTCAATAAAATCGAGTTTACTATCAAATAATTTAAGTATCAAATTAATGTTAGACAGGTAGGTATATTAGTAAATAAGTTGAATCCTAAAAAAATTTTTTTTTTAAACGCTTTTATTTCAATGTTTAGTTTATAAAATTAGCTACAAGTTGTGAAAATTTCAAGTCTCTACGTAAAATAGAACATAGAGAATTATGCGTCTAAAGTCTGAAAATCGTTTTTTTTAATTTAACAACAAATAAACAATGAAAATTAGTTTAAAATATGATTTTCGTGTATTATCATCGGAAATACACATGTCTGCCAAATTTCATCAATTTTCATTAAAGGGAAGTCATTCAAATTAACGTTACAAGATTTGATCCTTTGATGCTTTGATGCTCCGAAGTGAAGCTAAATAAAAGCGTTTAAAAACAAATTAAGAAAATTTTGAGTGTATTGTGTTTATATTATTTGTTTTCCGTACCTAAATGCAATCTGCAAATGTAATCTGTGGTTAACGGTATTGGTTCATAACCTAATATCTTATTAAGTTAGAACTACATTTATTCAAGGTCTGTTGTGTTACTGGTGTTAACCTAAATAAAGTGAAAAAAAACTTCTTTATCGAGTCATATCAGAAATAGATTCAAGTAAAAAAAATCCAATACTTATCCTAGTTTGTATGTGTATGTATAAGATACGTTAATGCTAATTGAAAACTTTAAATCGATTAGACAATATTAGGGTCGCCACACTATAAAACGTATTCCTGAAGAAAAATAAAACACAAAACGATAAATAAAGATATTTATGTATTTTCTTACAAAATTATTTACAACACCCATTATTATGCACATATTCATCGTCATATATAAATCATTACAATTGAGATAAATTAATATAATCTGCAAATTTACATAGCTTACCGATGCACTAACATTCCACTTACTAATCTAGAAAACAGATCGATACAGGGCATGCGCGTATAGTTACAAACTGAAATTATTTATTAAAAGCTTCAATTAAATAACATTTTCAGATAATATACATGTTTTGTGTAACATTATCCATATTATATACAATTTATGATAAAGTATTCAAAGGAAAAATTAGGTATTAGCCAGGGTTTATATAAGTTTTATCAGATGGCACAAATATAAAAAAATAGTTTCCAACTATACGCGTCAACCTGTTTTAGGCACCCTTATCAGATTAAAAATATTTATCATAACGAAATATCACTCTGTTATGTGAAACTGACACCATTAGAAAACGAATCATTATGTTCCATACATAATACCCAAGAGTCTGTTAAAAATGTTATCTAAAAAGTATTGCCGTTTCACAGCCAGGGTCGGTATATACCCCATATCTTGTTTTCTTATACCTTATGTGTATAACGAAGTACAAACTGAAGTATGAATCCAGAAAATCGGTTATGTTATAAGTTATAACAGATAATTTCAATAGAACACTGAAAGAGATTCCTTCATTATTCCAGATAAATTCTTACCTTCCTTTGTTTTTTGTAAAACCTGGCTGTTTTATTCGTAATTCAGTAAACACTATCTTCATTGTATTTCAAATCACATTATGGGCATTAACAAAACAGCTGCAAATAACAATAAAACTAAAGAAAATTTTAATGTGTGAGATAACGAAGGAATCACGTTTTGTTGATAACGTTTTAACTATAAGAGCAGTTGAATAATATTTCACGCAAAGTTATTTGCAAAGAGACATGTGAATAGAATACCATTGCTAATAAAATACAGCTTATTATCATCTGTTCTGTAGACAATAGCAGAACATTTATATTTTACACAGGTACATACAAATGACAATTACATACATAATATCAGTTGGTTTACACATGGACGCCCCCGATATACAAGGCTACATATTTCTTATATAACCCGCAAACACCCACGTCGGCTGTGCACAAAACATTCAACTAACGATAACTTCATTATAGAAAGACTTAGTTTATTATAGAATAACTCCAAGTAGAAGAACGAAATAAAAGTTCACAAATAAACTAATTGTAAGATTTTTTCTAGAAATTATTAACTAAACGTAACATGAAACGAATCAGGTCGATAATGAACACAAAAGAAATTATAAATTTATATTCGACAAGGAATGTGAACTTATTGCCGACGCTCAGACCAAATTGTATTCCACATTTGATACAATTGCAAAATATGGTCATAATATTTACATAATTCAATATAATATTGTATAACTAAAGCTTTTATAATATATTACACTAATCGCTAAACTTAAAATTCTTCTAACTCTACACTATATTACATTCCCTTTCAATTAATACTTTCATTGGACACGAGTAAGTAATAATCGTATTATTGTTACTAAAATATACGTCTAATTATCCCATTATTTATCCCGTAACTGCGATTCATATTGATAAATAAATTATTGTCAAGGCAACGAGAAGCAACCACATAAAATTAATTACGCAATTTCAACAAGAAATCTAGCAAAACATCTCATAACAATAGAATAAAAAAATATATCAAACTTATGAATACAATAAATAATTACGAACAATCGAATAGAAATCGGGATTCTTTCATAAAATAAAGTTTTACGGCGCAGTTAAAACAATTGCATTGCACGATTTATTATTTGAAACAACGACCGATTGGTCAATGTTTCTAGACGTCAAATCGATTTACGATGAAGTGTACGATACGGCCATGTTTTTCACTCGATTACAACGGCAAATGGAAGGGTTATGATTTTTACAGTTGTATGTCTATTTACGTATATTCCACTGTTGTGACTAAAATAATAATCGGATTTTGATGAACAAGAAGTCAACCATATAACCGCATTATAAAATTCGCTTGGTTTATTTATAATTAACACGAGCTACGGGCGCTTCGCATCTTATAAATTTAATAAAAATATTTCTATAATATTATCTGAAAAACATCGAACTTCTCTGTTTAAAAAAAATATACACCGTATGTTCTATCCGGGCTATAAAACCTATTTTATAAAGAACACATAATAAAAGCAATGTCGATAAATTACATTTAAATTTGTCAGTCTTGCTTTTCGTTATATACATGGACAATAATTTATAATTAATCAACAACACGTATATATCTACGTGTGTATAAATCTACATGTACATATTGTGATTGATATGTACAACACAATATTGTAGGGTCCGACGTAGACAGAAATGACCAAAATTCATAAATAAAATGGAATATTAATGGACTATAGAAAAAAGATAATTCAAAATGTTGATAGCAAGATTGTGCAAGTAATCAAAGGCTACGAAATTGAAATGATGTATTACTGTGAAAGCTATGATAACTTGTTAATAAATAGCTTCGATCCACAATACTAAATGACTGGTCAACATTCATTGGCTCGAGAGAATATATCTACAAACACATACATTTCAAATAAGCTATTTGTAACTTTACTGAAAATAAATATTGTTAATTTTTCAAAATTTCTCATTTTTTTATTACAAAGTATAACAAAGAAATTTGACTTTAATAATTAAAAGCTGTTAATTAAAGAATACACGCCTAGTTCGGCAGATATATTTCACAAATTTTGTACGGGACCGTCGTGTATTTAGTTGTTATTGCTGATCGGAAACACGGATCCAAACTAAGTCTTTTTTTATAGATTTGATAAACACAAAAACAACTACACTCCCGGGCAGCTGAATTGAAACACTTTGCTTTTTAATATAAAACATCCTAAAAATTAAAAATAGAACACAGGAATTTTGTTTTATTTTTTAACTTTCAGTATCAAACATTACATACAAAGGGGGTCAATTCTACTGCCCGAAACTATAACAATTTACGGTCTATCTGATAATCACAATTATATTTATACCGAGATTGCTTTCACATACACTAGTTTCTGAACATTTTGAGGCCTTGTGGTATCACTGTCTCTTAAGACTCAAAACTTTCGGATAAAATCTAATATTCATCGCTACAGAATATTGTATAAACCTACAAATATAATCTCAAGTTACATGAGTTGAGTAAACAAATTTAAGGCCGTCATGGTAACGTTATTTCAGACTTGTGCGTGTAATTTTTCATAAGAAAAATAATATTCCATGTTATCGAAACATATACCCGATGAGTGACCTTGGTAAAATTTTACCTTTTTATAAACTTACACATCACTATTTCACCATCATATATTATGTTAATACGCCCTAATCCTCAGGGACTAATATCATTTTATTGCAATTCCAATGCCTTCGTATCTAACGTCGAATTTTAAGAAACGTTTGCTAAGATTTTAATGTTTCCTGAAATCAAACGTAGGCTTGCAAGGTGAATATTTTCATTAATTACGGACCCTCTTTACGGTTCAGATTATACTTACATTACATATTTACATGACACTCGATTAAAGCTAGAGCCGTGATCTTACGCCCTTTATATTTGAGATAGAAGTGTGGACCAAATCCGGTAAATGGCCAATATAAATAAAACCACAGAAAATTTAAACTACCTCAAATAGAATTAGTCTATCCAACTTATTTGAGGTCAGCTGTGTATGAATGACTGCTTCTGAGTTGCTTGCCCTTTATAATTTAATTCTAAGGTTGCTTGAGGCAACATGATCTCGATTATATAAATACATCTGATAGCGTGATAATCCTTTACAACAAAAAACGTAATATCTACACGGTGCGGGCATATTTTCTAATATCAAAAGCTGGAAATTACTAAAAAATAAATCAAAATTACTGTAAATTCTTACACCCCTTAGCCTTCACACACGTTTTTTATCAAACATCAACATCCACTGCAAAATAAAATACTGATTTTAAATATCAATAAAAAGTAAAATTGATTACATTTCAAATATATGTACAGGTTATAGCATAATCAGTGTATTAATATGAAAGAGATCAGTGCTCTAACTTCACTAGACCGATCGTATAATTTCCGTTCACTTTCTTCCTACATCAGTAGGGTTGCCACTACGCGCACTATAGGGTTATTGACTGACGCACTAGGGTTGTTAACAGCACACGTTAGTTGTCACCTGTCTGCTAGTGCGAACTGGAGTGCACGTTGTGTTGAGCCTTCTTCTTGCGCTGCGCGAGCATATCGTAGAAGGGGTTGTGACTGATCGACCGACGGAGGCACTCGATCCATTCGTCTCTCTCCTCAGCTGTTGCTGCCGACATCCTGTCAAACAAATATCGATTCATCATCACAATTCCTAATTTCCTACATTCGGTTCAGGCAGGCCCAGCGCACTCCGCACTTTGGTATGATGTTACAATACGTACCGCGTTCGACGTGTCGGGCCAATTACATAAGGGGAATTACATTCGTAATCTATCACACATGTCATCACACACAAAAAGACGACCCTGACGTTGTCAGAGGGGATAAGAGTAATGATTAAAAAGAGAGGCAACATGCTATGATTAGAAAGAGATGTCAATGTCTGTTTAGGATATACACCGTATACACAGCACTAATGCTATGCTACCTGAATTACACTTTATTGTGTCGGAACAAGAGTTTCTATTTATGTAAATGATTTTGCGGAGTGACTCTTCTGTACTAATAGGTACAATTAAGTATTCTGTCATCCAGGTCTTGCAATGAAAAGGGTTAAAACTGGTACGGCCGAGTGCGGGTTAGGAAACTTTATATAGTAATGCGGTTTCTTATTTGGCCCTCAACACTGAAGGTGTCAGTGTTGTGAATGTCAGATAAAATTTTGTCGATGCCTTTGAATTAAAGTATAAATCTGCATTAAAAATAAATAAATAAATAGATCCTATTAATATTATAAATGTGAAAGTTTGTGAAGATGTTTGGATGTTTAGATATTTAGATGTTTGTTCCTCAATCACGCCACAACTACTTAACTGATTTGGCTGAAAGGAATGGAGATAGCCTATACCCTGGATTAACACATAGGCTACTTTTTATCTCGGAATTTGTAAAAAATCGATATCCACGCACGCGAAGCCACGGGCATATAAATCTAAATTAATTAATTAAAAATTTCGTTTTGAAACCACTACCGCGGGCAAAACCACGTAAATAATAAATAACGCTACACACTATGATTTCTTGTGTCATGTCCTCATGGGTGCCATGGACAACATACACAAAGACAGACAAGACAAGACACAAAGACATGAACACATTGGACACACCCACACCGGGAACAGAAATTCTTTATCATTCTTAGCACTTGTCACGGCCGGCAGTCCCGACATGGTAATTCGTTGAATTCATTAAATAGTTTCCCCACTAACCTATACACAGTGTGTTTCCCCTCGACGACTTTCCCCTCGGAGTCGGTCTTGCACGCCTTGATGAGGTCAGCGCCGCCGCTCGCGTACAGCTCCAGGCAGTGCGGCCGCTGGCGGTCGCTGGCCGGACGTACCTGGAAATGATGGATTGGAATTTGGAATCAAGTTTGGTTCACCTTATTTCACTTATATTATAATTCAGAATCAGCGAGTTCGCTATGCACCTGAATGTGCCCCGCGCTACACCGTTGGCCACATTGAAAAGCAGCGGCCGTCGCTGAATGTGACCTTTTTCAGTGGCACTGCGTTTAATTTTTAAGCATAGTTAGTATTACTTTTTAGCATATTGTTGTATCCATTGCAGTGCCCTGAATTAAAAGTTTTTCTTTCTTCTTCTTTCTTTCTAATAACACAAGTTCCAATAGAGATGTTGCCTTATTTTAGGATTCAATTTTATTTTATAGAATTAGATAGAACCTAAATGTTCACAAAAAATATTATAAAAATAATAATGTTCAGTTTAAAAACAAAAACTGATGAATAAAAATCAATATCTAATTCCCCACCAAAAACGTCACGTGACGTCACTAACCGATATTCAATGCTAGCGTTCCATGAAGTTATTCGAATTTGCTTTTAAAATACCAACAATGACGTCATAATATGCTCAAAATGGCGTTAAAGGTCACGTGACTGTGAGTACTATTTTTAACATCTCTATAGAGATAGAGCGGTCAAAATTGGAACGTAAGTGTCAAGTGTTACCTCATCATTGACATGATGTATCTTAAACGTGTTAAGAGCGTCAAATGTATGATAGTATTTTTTTTATAGACTGAAGGGCAGACGAAAAAGCATACGGGCCACCTGATGGTAAGTGGTTACCGTCGCCTATGGACATGAGCAATACCAGAGGAATCGCCAATGCAACACCGGCCCTGAAGGAAAACTCTTTTCACACCTTTTTTGAAGAACCCCATGTCATAGCACTCCGGGAATACCTCGGAAGGAAGCCCATTCTACAGTTTGCACGTGCGTGGCAAAAAAGTTCGTGAAAATCGGACTGTAGAGGTACTCCACGAGACCAATCGGTGTGGATGTAACTTCAATCCTCGGCGAGTGGTGCGATGATGAAAAGGAGACGTAGGCATCAAGTCGAACAATTCCTCGGAGCACTCACCGTTGTAAAGTCGGTAGAACACGCAAAGAGAACCGATGTCTCTTCTGAAACTCAGGTGTTTTAACCTGTGAGTAACTCGTGGGTCGTTGACAATTCGGACCGCGCGCTTCTGTATGGCGTCAAATGGGTTAAGCTGGTATTGTGGCGCCCCTGCCCAGAGGTGCGAGCAGTACTCCATGTGGGGCCTGACTTGAGCTTTATAAAGCTTATGCAGATGCCCCGCAGTGAAGTACTGCTTAGCCCGGTTCAGGACACCAAGCTTCTTGGAGGCCAGCTTAGCCTTGGCCTCTAAATGACGCCGATATTGTACGTCACTCGAGATGTCAATTCCCAGAATCCCAACACTTTTACTCACGGTGAGCGCGGTACCCTGGAGTATGTCGTTGTAAAGGCCGAAAGGGCTAACAGCAACTGTTCATTCGAAAAAAACCAACCGACTGTCATAACCACTGCTAACACTGGGCACGAGTTACCAGTATCACGGGTATCTTTTAACGATGAAGGTTTGAGTTCATTAAAGAAATACATAATAACTCCTAATCGGCCTGCATTTACAAAAAAAGGGATAGGTTTACCAGACCAGCGATACATACTACTGAGCAATCTGGCCTCAACGAAATAATGTCCAACTATAATATATGTAATACTAAGGGCTTGGGTCTCCTCCTCAGCACTGAGAAGGTCTAGAGTGCGGATTAGTGAAAATCGTGCCTCTTTACCTCCATAATGATAAGAACAGAAACGTTGAACTCACCGATATATTTTCTAATGGAATGATGCCCCGCGGCTCTTTGTCCGTCGTGTACTCAAAGTAATACAAGCAGTTGTCGTTCAGTATAAACCATCGCCGCTTCCACGATTTATATCTGTAAATCAAAATGTTGAACTTTTAAGTTTTTTTGAAGTTATACTTCTTTTGGCGCGATGGAGAAAAATGATGAGTGTGAATTTTTACGATGCGCGCGCACACCGACACCTAAATTCTACATCGTGAAGTTAGCTAAATTCTACATCGTGAAGTTAGCTAAATTCTACATCGTGAAGTTAGTTCTAGGTGGCATGGTATCGTAATAGTTCTCGTAATAGAACATAGATAGTGTTTTTACAAGTATGTAGATACAAAATTAATCACAGATTGCGCTTAACACATATAGTTTGGCTATAGAGATTCGTAAATTAAATTATTTCAAAATATTAATTAATTTTTATTTTAATATTGCTGTTTTTGAATATTGTATTTTAAACAATGTTTTTTTAATATTGTTTTTTGAATTTTTTTTCATGCCAAAGAAATATAACTTCTCACGCGCGTACATAAGTACACGTTTATGTTTTTTTTTCCTTTTAATATAGTAGCATATAAACAGATTTAACTGATCCAATTCATGAAATGCCATTGGCTATTTGTATCTGAAAAAGATATAAATTATCATTTATGTATTAATAAATGTATGTTCTCAATTCTTCGGGATCGTTTTTTTGCTTTTGGCACAAGAAATTTTGCCAGAGAATAATGATACCTGTGTTACCATAGCAGTGTTCAAAGAGGAATATGACATTCATATTTTCCCAGGATAACACTGTCACATAAATAAAATCTTCCATTAAAGCAATAAATGTATTGTTACTGTTACTACGCTCCTTTATGCCAATAAATAGGTAATAATAACTGCCGAGCGAGTAATTAAATTTCAGGTCAGAGCATAGTACCAATTTTTTTTTAATTTTTATGACTAAATGTTTGACCTGATAAAGTTGCAGTTAAAATTGCAAGACTTGCAAGATGAATTTCCACCTCATAAATGTAAATATAGTCTAGGATAGTAAGACACACTAACCAAGTAAGAGCTTATTCACTCTATCAAAAACAAGGCAGAGAGATAGTAGATGGAAAGGAAGAGGTAAAGGAAGAAGGAGAGGGAGAGGTTCTGTTCTAAAGTCAGCTATTACCTGCCACCCTGCTTCCATAGCCAGCCCTCCTTATCTGGGTTGAAGAAGGTATGCATGAGATCATTACCGTCGTCCTCCGGTATTTTGAACGGCTCTGTCTTTATAGACTCGTATAAGGACTGAAAGTAAAAGAAATAATTGCTTATTAACATATATCCGTACATCTACAACATCAATACATAGTTCATTTATTAATCTGTCAAATGAACATTCATTTAAAAAGTTAAGTAGTTACATTTAAAAAATCCCGTTATTAAGTTATCTATAACGATATCAACGCGAAAATCGTAAGACAAATTTGCATACCAGCGTACTTAGTTACAGATATTATCCCACAGATTACCACAGATGGTGTTAGCGTCTCAGATTAGATTATTTACAGAGCACTTTACTCAACGCGTCGCTTCTCTCAACTAAATAGTTCCGTGCATGCCACCGCGCCGGAGTACCGCGTATCGGTGCTACTTATTTTATAGATAAGCGAGCAATTATATTGACATCGACTATCTTATTTACCGTTTCCCGATTGACGTCATCGCAACCAACAAATTGGATTTGTTTAGCTTGCCTCAAAAACATACAATGTAATTAGAATCGTTCAAATATTTGAAACGCTTGGTTATCAATCTTGTTGTTTTACCTCGTTTGTTCAAGACGTCAAGAGTCAAGAGCCTATTTCTAAGAAAAATTATTGTTTATCATTTTTGGTAAAGTACATACCTATATGTTATTTGAAGCGAATAAACAAACGCCGTACATTAATAACAGAAATGGCACTCGTTACATCGAACAGTTACATACTACCGCTATTAAGCCTTTCAATCAACGATTCAAATCCTCCCTTCATTTACTCAGTAAGCTCCACCGACTCGCTCCCTCAGAACGAATCATAATAATATAAATAATACGTTATAATGATGATGACGCGTTATAAAAAGTCTTGAGTTCTCGCAAATAGCTTATTGAGAATTATTATCGTAATTCTAGTGTTAGGCACGGCTGATTGAAAATTGCAATAAAGTAAGAAAGTTGAGGAATAAGGCCATGGGATAAGCACTTTGTGATTTTTTTATGTAACAACATTCACTATTAGCGCTACCGGGTTTTCATTCTTTTTTTTTCTAACCTCCTTGGTGTCTAACTTACTATTAGAGTTTTTTTATAACTATCATTAACTATAATAATTTCATGTTGTAAAAATTAAAATATGTTATCAAAAACGAATCGTTTCTGCTTTCAAAAGTTCATATTTTGATCTCAGATAATTCGTTTAATTATTTTTTTTTAATGCTGGGTTTAGCAACACTAATTTTAGACCAGACTCTCATACATATACATTTTAGTTTTTCTTAATTTATAATAAATATAGGTAGCTACGTGAAGCGGTTTCCACATTGCACGATAGAAACAATGAAGATTACATACTTGTCCATCCTGTATCTGTCTAGACATAAGTCTGGAACTGATTGTACTTTATGTTGCGATCACGATAAACACGCCATTGTCTACATTTGAATACTACACTTGTATACTAAGAGTATCTTATGTATAATTTATCAAGTCATGTGCAACGTTATTGTATTACACCCTCATCATAATGCTACTGCGACTGCAATGCACGTGTTTCGACTGTTATGTTTATCATCTATCTCTTAACCTAACAGCTAGGTCATACGTAGAATCCAGCCATAAATATAAAGGAATTCATCAGTCTTAATTTTTTACGATACTGCAACAACTACGAGATACTGCGAAGACGTCAAAAAATTCACATACAATACAACATTTAGGTAAGGTTAGATAATATTTTGACATTATTAAGTCCTATAGTTTAGTTAGTTAGTTTAGTTACTACCTAGGTACATTAGAAGTCCAGAACTACACTCGTCCATTCGCGTTCGTGTCTGTCACAAGACTGGTAGATACACGACTACCCTCTTCTCTAGTGCAGTACGGCCGCTGTATCTTGGCTCATCTGAACTTCGCGCAGAAGGCTGCGCAGTAACATAATTCGGCAATGCTTGGTACGCGGTGTATTATGTCTCAGTCACACGTTAGCATGTTCGTGTCTCTATCTCTGTCTTAGATGCGCTAAAGTTCGCAAAGCCTATGTTCAGACGCGCTAATTTACGTCGGCCGTACTGTACAAGACGATGATAAGACGATGTAATCAGTATATTGAATACGTACAAACTGTAAGGTACGGATAAATGAAATTAACGATTCTTTTTACTTTAGTAAGAATGGCATGGCACTCACCAAGAGCAACTCCTGAGGCAGATCACCACCATTGTTAATCCCGCGGTTCATAGCGACGAACTGCTCCGGCGCCGGCTTATCCTTCACACTGGGGTTGTGTAGCGACGTATTGAGCATGATAATCGCGAAACTGAGCACGTAACACGTGTCAGCGTTCGTGAATATGTCCGGATTGAGCTGGCAGTACCGCTGAGCGAAACACTCCATCATACGGTCGATCTTCTGAGCTTCGCCAGGCAACCGAAAACTCCATAGGAACTGTCTGGAATGTACAAGATTTGCGAATTGGTTACGATGTCATGGTTCTGTTTAGGGTTATTATAGAAATAAATAACACTCGCTGAAAATATCAGAGTCTAATATTAGCCGTATTGGGGCGGGTTAGAATACTAACCCCAATCCCACGCCGGATGGGTGTCGTAAAAGGCGGCTAAATCCGGCCCGCTAGTGGTAGGGCCCCTCGAGGGATTGTATTGGTAATATTGATTTTAATTGTTAATTAATACCATTATTACTATTATTATTTCTCCATGGGGTTCGCCTGGATAGCTACCACTCTTGAGCTATAAACTGGAATGAATTTTGTATGAAGAAACCCCACCGATATTATTAAGATGAGTATGGCAGAAGTAAGCCCGTCAAGTTTGGTACAATAATAAATGTGGGTAAGTCTTGGTAAGTAGAAGCAGATCATTTTAATCTTTTTATTTTCACTTTTCAATACATTATACACGTTGTATGTGTGTGAGTATACCATAAATAAATGTATAAATTTGAATATAATAATTAACTTAATCATACTCAAAATATCAAATAACCCATAGTATTCCATGATAATTATAATAGAAAAACTTGCAGAGCGGTATTTATAGGAGGATAATGTTACAAGGCTATAAGTTTAATATGAGTCAATGAATTGTTTACGAACGTCTGTTCGTCTGTCAATAAATAAACGTCAGTACACAAATGACTAGCACATGATCTTTGAAAAATTAGGCAGGCAAATTAGGGCAGACCTACATCTGGTAGAAAATCTCTTTAACTATTTGGCTGATATTCAAGTATCAAAATTAATCAACGGTTTTTAAAATAAACATAAAACTGCAGCTTAGTGCCAGTCTGACTCGAGGACTAAGGGTTCCTTACAAAATTTATGATGTAACCATAAAGTTATGGTTTACTTAAGATATTTGTCATTTTCTTGTTATAAGAGATTGCTTCTTGTCTTTCATGATGCTTGGTCAGCAGCGAAAAGTATCATAGGTACCTAATTCCTATAGATTTTGATTCCCTTGCGACTGTAACCGGTCGTATATTTGATTTGCGGACTGTATTGGATATTAATTTCAATTTGATACCTCGAAGTTACTGATAAAGAGGATCATGACATGCAAACAGGCGGAGTAACCAAGTTGCCGGCGAAGAAAATAGACTGAAGAAAGAACGTCCCATTTTTAACAAATAGTATATAATATAACTAGCAGCTAGCTGTGCCTCGCGGTTTCACCCGCGTTAATTTGTGGAAACAACTAACTACTAAAATATGATGTTATATAACCTAATAGCCTTCCTCGATAAATGGACTATCAAACAAAAAGAATTGTTCAATTCGAACCAGTAGTTCCTGAGATTAATGCGTTCAAGCAAACAAACTCTTCGGCTTTATAATATTAGTATAGATAACGACCAAATGCGACCTAGCTATGGAGCTAGCAGGTACTTAGCTATATAAAAGTATGAAATGGGGCAAACAAACTCATAAAATCAGAACGCCCGACAGACTGACAGGTACAAACGACGTCGTTAGGTCAGGAACAATGGATTATCCATTGCACAGTTGCATTTGTGCGTGTTCCTCATAACATCAAAAATTATAGGTATGTATGTATACCTAATATGTATATAGGAAATGTATAGGAAAATTCGAAAAGTTGATGGACTAGAAATTGTTCTACAAGATAGTATCTATATACCTATTTTAAAAAGTCTTTTTAGTTTTAGAAAGAAGTGTATTTATTTTTTTAATCCGAAGTTCCAATTGGAAATTTCAGATGTTTTAGATTAAATTGTATTTTGGCATTGTTCACTTTTCATATTCATCAATTATTTTATAATAACTTAAGTAAGTACTAACTTTCGCAATACATATTACCACCAAACACAGGTAACTATTTTTATTCACTTCGACGTTTATATGAACTGGAAAACGTTCCAAGCAGGAAAATGAGCAAATAAGGAAAACATCATGATTAGGTAATTAGCTTTAGCTAGGTACATGGTCATTTCGTATGTACTTAATTAATTAAACAGCCACTAAGGCAGGTTATATGTATCTTCACTGAGTTTACGTGTAATTTTTTAAAAGATAACTTCTTATTTACTCGTATAAGAATCAAGCTATAGAAACAACGTTGTTCTATTCAATGGGTTACGCATATTAATAAATTCACAATGTACATTTTTTTAAATAACAATGTTAACGCAAGGCACTCTCCATAATCCCTTTTAAACATATTTTCACTTTTAAAGTTTTAAAGTAATAAACAAGTAAGTGCTACATAAAACTAATAAAAGACATCAAAAAGTAATTTTTATTAAAAAGTAATTTTTATTTAAAAAGTAAAAGTTATTTTTATTTTATTCTTTATGATCATGACCTAAAAAAACTAACATGCTTTATTTTATTTCATGTTTCGAAAGTCTTTAATTTAGTTAACTTTAAAAGCAAAGTAAGTTTCGTCTAATGAATAGATTAAAGATATTCCAAGGGGACAAACTATTAAATCTAGTCGCCAATAACAGTCAAGCGCGTATCGAGTCATACGCAGTTCAAAATTCAGTACTCTACTATATCCTGAAGATTCAACACAGTTCACACAGTCAATCCTAGTGAGTGTGTGAGCATGTATTAATTTATTCATATAATCTGAGTAACATTTGAATCATTATACAGGAATGTATGAATGTATCAAATGATCATGAAGTGGTTGACGACAGGGATACAAAAGGTGAACGACAAAACAAATGTCATATCACCCACTGAAGCTCGTTGCTTGTTTTGCATTGCGCCATAAAAATGTGTCGATCGAAAACCTTCAAAACTTGCATTGCGCCATAAAAATGTGATGATCACGATATAAAACGAATTCACAATTTTGCAACACGAGTCGAATAACTTACAAGCACAGTTCGACATAAACTGCTACAGTTATTTCCTAACCCCCCTTATTCATAAAAACAAGCAGACTTATAGAAGGCTTATTAAGTGTTTTATTTCTTTCACTCTTATGAAAAACGACATAGATAAAACGTATTATAACGGTGCAATAACTAAAGTAGGTTTGTTAAGCGTTTATAAATAAGGTCGTAAGCCTTTAAACTATGCAGTAAAGGTTAAACAAGGATTATGCAGATAACGGAGCGGCATAGCAATGGCTGCTTGAATTTTTTACCATTAATTTTAGGTAGTTTTTCATTCAAATATTTTAGCAACTTTTGAATTATATATGCATATCATGTGTATTCTTTCTTCTCTAACGTTGATAGAGTGTGTTGCTGACCTTTGAATATTCTGTATTATAATCCTTGTTCAATGTTTTATTCATGTGCAATTCGGTAACTGAGCCTATAGTTTTTCAGCGAAAGTTTTGCCTCCCAAATAGAAACTTATTCAATTTAGTTAAGGAGGGTTACCTAAAGGTATATAATTATGTATTGTTAGCTTACTTCTTCACCAAATAAGCAACCAAACGTCTCTATGAAGGGTTTTATTATACGAGTATTACACTAATCAAGTAATCACAATCACCGCGTAGAGTCCACGCCAGTCAACACGATACTCCACTAAATATCTTACTCTTTCACTATTGACCACCAAATCACCAATCACCGCACAGCGGGGAATAACCCGGCATGTACGCTGCTCTTTCTTTTATTTTTTGTACTGTCAAAGGGCGCCACAATCACTATGCCGCGCTGGAGTAGTTTTCGGTGGTGATTACAGATGGCAGTACAGGTACTATAAGTTACCGGCACTCAAAATTGCCAACACGGCCATTCTGCTGAGCGTCTGCCCCCAGGCGCTCCCAAACATCCACAGGATACTGTTAACACCAACTGAAACATGACAGGGTGCATTCATTAGCAAACAATCGTTCGGCCAGTCATGACATCTTGGACACACTCATCTACAACTCATTTTGGTCCCTTTAGTCTTAGGCGACCATTATGAATTACAATTGTTCACTTTTATATCACAAAATTTTAAGTGGTATTCCTTTAGTCTTAGGAATTACCCTACCAAGATATGAACTGACATAGTCAATTTACCTTTAGTCTTAGGCAAATCCTGAATCAGCCCACTCGTTTTGGTCCCTTTAGTCTTAGGCGACCAATATGAATTATAATTGTTCACTTTTATATCACCATCTTAAGTGGTATTCCTTTAGTCTTAGGAAACACCCTGCCAAGATATGAACTGACATAGTCAATTTACCTTTAGTCTTAGGCAAATCCTGAATCAGCCCACTCGTTTTGGTCCCTTTAGTCTTAGGCGACCAATATGAATTATAATTGTTCACTTTTATATCACCATCTTAAGTGGTATTCCTTTAGTCTTAGGAAACACCCTGCCAAGATATGAACTGACATAGTCAATTTACCTTTAGTCTTAGGCAAATCCTGAATCAGTCCAATCTTTTGATGACAAAGAAAAGGAACAATTATTTATCAAAAAGAACAGTGCGATATCACATTATTGGTTATGCAACATAATAAATGTACACAGTAATATTACTAAAGATATACATTACCAAATACCGAATAACAATTGTTCACTTTTATATCACCATCTCAAGTGGTATTCCTTTAGTCTTAGGAAATACCCTGCAAAGATATGAACTGACATAGTCAATTTACCTTTAGTCTTAGGCAAATCCTGAATCAATCCAATCTTTTGATGACAAAATAAAAGGAACAATGACTTATCAAAAAGAACAATGAGATATCACATTAGTAATTATGCAATATAATAAATGTACACAGTAATATTAATACAGATATACATATATTGCCAACACGGACCTTGATGTCCTCTCTTAAGACAAAATTCACATTTTGTATAACATTGAATGCATTTATGATTGCCACCACAATTAAAACACTCTAAAACCTTACGATTGTTGAGGTTACGTAAATTAATAGGATTTGATGACTTTTAAGTTGTGGGATTTAATGGAGAAATCGAAATATTCGGCTTAACATCTCTACCACCAGGGCACGAGCATTCGTGTTTTTTCAATAATATCTTTCAATAATTCAAACATATTTCTTTTGACTTGGAAGGTTAAAATAATGGCGGATTTCCAGTCTTTCCATAACCAGCTAGTCTAAGACTGTTGATTACGTAAGAGAGAATCGTACCACAACTTAGCAGAACCCCTCAGCTTATTCAAAGCTTGATAACGTATTGTACTATCAGACCATTTAAAAGTTGACGCATAGGATTCGATAACATTTACCCAAGAGGCAGTGCCAGACTTACTATATTTTTTTTTAGTGTAGGCCAATTTACTTCCGCCGCCCCATATACCTTTCTAAAATATTAATTTCCATTCATAGTAAGGAAGGAACTGAATTAGTCACTAAGAAAGTGCGTAAAAAAATTACAAGTTTTTACGGCACTTTTTAATAGAAAAATTATCTATACTTAATATCATCGTCTGAAATCTGCCGCCCCTAGGACACTGCCGCCCCTAGGCCGCGGTCTATACGGCCTATTGACAAATCCGGGACTGCCAAGAGGAGACATTATCGGTAAGCGGATCGAATTCTGGTATCATGCTATGTAATATAGTTGCATTTGTACTCACAGTTTTTACCATCGGATTTTACCTCATATCTCTTGCGACGTTTTGTAGCTCTTGACATTGATCTGCTCGAAGAGCTTGAAAAAGAGGTAGAACTAGACCTGAATGGAGAGCGGACGCGCCTGCGTTTCGGTTTAGACTTCCGCTTTGATCGCGGAGAAGTTACTGCTGTACTTGAAGATGTAGAAATTGAAGGTGCACGTCGCCGTCTTTGTCTGGACTTTTTATTTTCCATCTTTGTTGGCGTGATTCCGGAACACTTCTGATGTTAGCTTACTTCTTCACCAAATAAGCAACCAAACGTCTCTATGAAGGGTTTTATTATACGAGTATTACACTAATCAAGTAATCACAATCACCGCGTAGAGTCCACGCCAGTCAACACGATACTCCACTAAATATCTTACTCTTTCACTATTGACCACCAAATCACCAATCACCGCACAGCGGGGAATAACCCGGCATGTACGCTGCTCTTTCTTTTATTTTTTGTACTGTCAAAGGGCGCCACAATCACTATGCCGCGCTGGAGTAGTTTTCGGTGGTGATTACAGATGGCAGTACAGGTACTATAAGTTACCGGCACTCAAAATTGCCAACAGTATATAGTTATATGTAATCCTACTTAACTAAATTAAGTATAAAATAAACTGAATAAATTAGTTATGTTAAAAACTCTTAAAAGGATAAAAAAATAAATCACTGCTGAAATTCATCGTTTTTAAAGTCAAGACCCCTTGGTATGCTATAATATGATCCTTTAGAATAACGGCAAACATACAATTATTATATCTAACTAGCTTTTGCCCGCGGCTTCGCCCGCGGTAGAGTGGTTTCGAAACGAAATTTTTAATTAATTAATTTATACATATTTATAGAACCAAATAAAAATACAGTGTACCTACGAAGTAGAATGATGGATTAGGATACATAACATTAGACATTAGATGATGCCTGTCTGTGCCTTCGCGCGCGTGGATATCAATTTTTACAAATCTGGGATTTTCCGGCATAAAAAATAGCCTGTGATAATCCAGAGTATACCCTGACCTATAGGCTATCTCCATTCCAAAGGAGAACCCCAGTTTCCATAGAAACTCAGGCCTAAGTAGACAAGACTGGAAATTGGCTGTTAATTAGATTATTGCAAAAAGTTCAATTTCTCCAATTTTCACGGCTGTCAGCAATGGCCAACTAAGGAAATCCTAGAATTAATCACCTTAACTATAGGTTATGATTATGTCATACTCGTGTCACAGTGCTATTTAATATGTATGTTACACTTACGTTGGCGGGTGTCTATTATAATATCTACTACTTCAATGGTTTTCACCCAAAACGAATGTCATAAAAAGGTTGTATAATAAAAGCTATTACATATTTCAAGAGATTTTATTAGTTATCATTATAATATATTAATATTTCGTGTAGTCGTGCAGAAGGCGTTATATTTCGTTAGTACCTTGCCCAATCAAGATACCATAATATACTCATTGTAAGTATGGCCACAGCAACTTCCTGATCTTCTAAAGATGTATAGGATACGTTATCCAGTGTTCAGGACTTATTCTGAACCTTTGTCAGTCACAAAACAGGCGATTAAGGAGTCCATATTCATATAGTATTGGTTTGCAAGAAATTGTAGCGAAACTGCGAAACACATTCACCAAAACACAAGTACGAAAGCGAATACAATAGAAAATTAAAATCACTGTGTACGTGTCGATGAGTTTCAATAGTAAATAGGACTCCAAATACGCTGAAAATATTTGATAGTAAAAATATACAAGAACACGCGTAGAAAGATGAAAGATCGATGACAAATATGACAATACATTGGTGTTATTTATAAATACTATGGTTACCAAAATGACATTATTAGGGATTACATCATCATTGTTGTCAATCGATTAATCGATGTCAAAATATTTGAAATGTAATTTAATAAAATTAGCGTAACGATTGAATGGTAATTATAATATTATATTACATAGTTTTGATTTATATGGAATACGAAAATATGTAAAAAATAAATTAATATTATAATTATAATCACTAAATAATACATAAAATATATTATTATGTTCCATCAATCGATCATTATCAATCGATTCAATCGATTATAAAATCGTATGTAATGAGGTAAATACTGTGAAAACTTTTTTGCATTATTTTGTTCATTTGGCAAGAGCAGCTGAAGCTAAGATTTAAATATGTTTATCTTATAAATAAGACGAATTTTTTGGTATATAGTTTACTCTTGTCTAGTCCGATGTTCTAGCACAGATTACATATGGTTCGAGGCCGAAAATTGGGGATCTCCTTTCGGTAGTTGTGGCGTGATTGAGGAACAAACATCATAACATCCAAACATGTTCACAAACTTTCACATTTATAATATTAATAGGATTTGTATTGTATAAATGTCTACCACCTGCAATAACCTAACCATTCAAACCAGGCGCTACTGTAGTTACTACGCTACTTTCGATTCATGCTATTTGAATTTCTCGACACTTAATACACGTTTGAGTAGTTTTACCTCGATACTCAAACACTGACGTCTAAAGCCAAGGGAAATAACTATTCCATCATCTACCACACACAATATAACTTTTGTGCCCAGTGAGCGGGTAATCGATATAAATTGATTCAATTGTGCAACTCACCTAAGTGCCTGTACGAGTATTAGGTCTGTGAAGTCGTGTAGCTCCACAAAAGCTCTCAGAACCGCCTCATTGAACTCTGAGCGCTCGCCGAGGTAGTCCCCTATCGCTGTTTTACTCAACCCTTCGCCTTTGTGAAGAAATTGAGCCACGTCTTCCGGTGTCCTCTGCAGTAATCCATTTTCATACAGGTACTCGATACCTGGAAAAGATAACTCGCTTTGAAGATATATTGTACAACAAGTTACCTAATTAAATGTTATGTAGGGAATAAATCTACGAGTATTATTATTAGAGTTGAGCCGACTTCACACCGACTAGTCGGGAAAACCGACTATTCGGCATGTTTTGTAGTCGGCGACTATTCGACAACTAGTTGGCAAAAAACACCGAATATTCAGCATTTTTAATCGCTTCTTAAAAATTAAGGAAATGAAGAAAACTACAAAATTATACAATAGCATAACTTGATTTATTTTAATAAATCTGATATTATTGAAAAAAAAACTATAACACAAGCAATAATAAGTAACAAGCTAGTTAACAAAACTTAACAATAGTATTTTTATTTTGGTGGATCAAGTAAATTATGGTGAAGTAACGACATACTTTCAGTCGATCAGGAAGCAAAGGATCGATTGGTTCCTCTTACTTTCATAAATTTTTGACCGAAGTAAGGTCTAGTCGCCCGATTAGTCGGCTGTTTTCTTACCGATTAGTCGGCTAGTCAGCTGATCGGCAAGCCAAGTTGGTCCGACGCACCTAACACATTCCTACTACAATCTTGTCCTTAAAGATAAGAGTTTAGAATTCAACAAAAGAAAAACAAACATTTCTGATTAAACAGCATAAATACCATCGAATCGAAAGGGTCTGAAGGTCCGAAACAAATTCCTACCTACAGGCTACAAGATATAGATGTGTGATACAGACTTACCCGTCGAGGGGTAATGACCCCGTAACCGTCACTACCCCTCGAACGACCTTGCCCGCAAGGCCGAATCATGTAACAAGGTGCATTCTATTATCGAAGGAACTTCTTGCCGATAATGCCATATTCATATTCTATCACTATATGGATACTTATTATAAATAGTTAATGTGTAAGTTAATAAGTTGTACAAATAAAAAGTCTATTAATTTAACACATTTATTATTTATTAACTAAACTTCTGCGTGAATTTTAGAGCAGAGTTCTAGAAAGAAAAAATGGTTTATAAAAGAGCTAGATGTATAACGATAAAAAGAATACTCCTATTACAAATCCTTCCTTCTTTTTAGTGCTTTTTGTGCTTGATTAGAGAAACTAACCCAAACTTTTTTCAGTGTCACTGTTTTCAGTTTGTATCGAAAAAACCAAAGCTTTATAGTTTTCCCTGTAAGCTTCTAAACTAGAAGAGAAAAAAAAAACTCGTCTAACTACAACATTAAATAAAGGACACAAGCACAAGTCCATAAGATATTGCGTATAGATGACGTAGCTAAAGTTGGATAAACCAGTCGACTCCGTTAACCTTTTTCCCCTTCGTACAGCCAACAGAACAAGTTGCTGTTTACATCTTGACAACGTATTTGCATTAGTCAGTGCAAAAACGTTAATACCGAGCGGAGGTCGAACGGACTGATGAACGATACCCACCATTACAATGCAGCAATGGCGTCAATGGCGCATTGCTATTGTTGTACGTCTATTGCGATTGAGTAACCAACCTAGAACTGTCTATTCACTGACATCCATTCACACCAATAGTTACACAAAACAACGCAAGCAGTGCATAGACATTCATCAGCATGACATAAACATATCCCACACGATATCTACGTGATGGTTTATTGATTGTCTGTAGTCATTTGTAACTTTACAGTACATTTACAGGAGCACTCGGTTCTCTTACATAACAAGGCAGATTAACATCATTAGATCATCTTGTTGTTGACATCCATTCAACTTCATAGTAATAAGATAGATCATGTACTTAATAATTAATCCAATTGTTTTCGTGGTGTTGACGAGGTCTAAGAATATAACAACGAGACTACTGGGACTAAAAACAATAAAAATATGAGTTTCACTCATCCCACAGGACAAATAACACTCAGATGTGCTAAACAGAGCAGTTGTCCCGTCACGGAACAACTCAACGACACTAGTAGGATAGACCCAAGCTAATAGATAGTTCCATAAAATGGAACTGACGTCACACTCTCCACAATGGTCCTTACTGACGTCAGTCGCCAACGCTCAAGGCTCGAGACTGGAGGGAAGTGAAAAGCGTGGGCTGCAAAACTTTATTGCGAAACAGTCAAAGCCAACAATTTCAATTAAAAAAGCAAAAAAAGCAAAGCAACAACCCATAATTGTCCCACTGCTGGGCTCGGGGTCTCCGCTCACAAGGTGAGGGGTACAGGCCATAGTCTACCACGCTGGCCAAGTGCGGATTGGTAGACTTCACACACCTTTGAGAACATTATGGAGAACTCTCAGGTGTGCAGGTTTCCTCACGATGTTTTCCTTCACCGAAGCAAGTGATAATTAACTTGTAATACGCACATAATATTTGAAAATTAAAGGTGCGTGCCAGGATTTGAACCCGGGCCCCCGCGTTCGGGAGACCAACGTTCTAACCACTAGGCTATCACATCTAACCACTAGGCACACTAACCACACCACACTTCAATTAAATTAAACAACAATTAACAATTTCAATTAAACACAAATCTAATAGTAAACCTTCGAAACATAGGCCATTAATATATTTTTACTTTTTCACTCATAAATTCCAAGGGACACTGAACATCGATGGAAAAAAGCCATTAGCCCTCCAGGACGAGAGAGAAAATAACTAAAAACTTGATCTCGATGTGGTTCTCTTTATATCTGAAGTAGCTAAGGTAAGTACAGCCTAGCTAATGGGTCCTGATGCATAAAGAATTGAAGATAGTATAATGGTAAATTACTTTTATGTTGGGAAGAAAAAACATGATTCGCAAGAAGAGACATGATATATGTAAACACACGTGCATACAGTAACAAACGATAAAATGTGTTGTTTACTCAGTTTCATGACTAAACTGACTTAAATGGGTTTCAAGAATTTCATGCGAGACGTGATTTCAATAACCTTGGTGCGTGATACTAATTGATGATACATGTATAAGAAGTGCGTACAGGATTTATCTCAACACTATTTGAGTGTAATTTCACACTATACAGGGTGGATAATAAAGACGGTAATTGGAAAAGTAAAAAAAAAATTAATTTGGTTAGTGAAAATTCTTCTAATAAGGGCCAGTATGTAAAGAATTTGGTGTACTAAATATACTACGGATCAGCAGGAGCATTAAAAACCAAATAAAATATTATTTTAAATATTGACCACTACTCGATAAAAAAGGCGACACGAAGAGAATTCAGTCGAAGAATAAATAATAGTCGAAGAATGCGCGCGTGAAAATGGGTCTCATTTTGAGCAATTCATAGGTTGAATACGAGTAAGTGAACTAATACTTTGGAATTTGGATAGTAAGTAGGAACTTTACACGAAAATTTTTTCAACTTATTTTTCACATTTTACTGGTTCAACTCGGCTTAAGCAGGTGAATTTTCAAAAATCTTTGAAATCAGTTATACTTATTATAGTTTTGACAATAAAGTAATGTTTGCTTTGAGTAAAATTTCCTCCAACTACCGTCTTTATTTTCCATCCTGTATAGGATTTAAAGCAGAAAATAACTCAAAGAAAACTCAATTAAATAAAATGGGAATTATAATATAAATTGAGTCTTCAGTGGATGTTTAAATTATTTCCTCCGGGAAAGGAACGTCACGTACCTATTGCATGTGATATTTGAATTATGCATGATCGTTGCATATGCAGGGGGTGAAATTAGAATTTGCAATAAGAGCTTAGTTATTTACCATCATCATTAATTATATCACCCATACTGACATCTTAATATGTAGTTCCTTCTACTTTTAGGGTTGTCTATAATGAAATCACATCCGACTTGAATTCAAATAATCTGATACATTAGTCTCATCTCAACAGCAAAGTACTTTTTATCATTACGTAATGACGTCGCTTTTCTCAGCCATGGCAAGGAATAAAAGGCGCAAGCAAAAAAATGTAATCTACCCGCTTTTGTGTCGCTAGATAAATTTACATAAAGAAATAAGCCCCAGTTGACGTCCCCTTCAAGAAGTAAGAACTATTTATAAAGATATTTGCTTTCACACGCAAGATTTAAGGAAGACACTTCAAGATATACAAGAAGACGCATGAAGAATGTATAAAATCCAGTGCGATGTACGTACTTGAAGATAAAACATAATTTGTTCGCACATGGAAATTCGTTCGAACGTGGTTCGAACCATTTAGCACCAGCAAAGAAGCGAGAACTACTTTAATGTTACTAATGATTTTAGATTAACATTGTCATAAATCCATTATGGCTTTCAAGATACCTATTGTTGTTATTTTTCGAATGAAATTCAAAAGCTGTTGAAAAGCTTCCAGCATTCTCACTCAACCTTTGTAGTGGGTGTATATTAGTTTCTTTAAGTGCTGTCTTGAGGCTTATATTCTAAGAGTCACAGGGTCTGGTTTGACACAAGACTTCATTATAAAGAGAGGTCAAATTCCAGTCTTGCCATGACCCGCATTTGAAGAAATACCTAGTTTGCCGACTCAATACGCTTAGCCTCAACACCCTCTCGACAGACTAGTGTTTTTGAAAACGTAAGAAGTAGATTAAGTCCGTGACCTGTACTGCTTATGAATAATCTTGTTGCTAAGCGATTTTGGAAAGCAAATTAACACGAATTCTCGATCAGAGAATATATTATGTTATTATGTTCTTGGTTTTATGGCACCCGCAACAGGGAATGTTTGCAGTTTCATTTAACTACAAAATCAAATATACATATGTACATACACTTCTTCACAACACAACACTTTCGTATATACTTGGAGAAAGAGTTAAGTGTCACAAATACGTTTGTAAGGCGAAGTGCGCATTGCAAATAATATGGTTCATATTCAGTGTGCGCTGGTTCTACGAATTAATTAAATAGCCACGTGCCTTTTACCACCTACTTTTCATCATATTTATGCATCAAGCTGAGCATTTTGTACCGTTATGGGATACTTTATCTAAGCCACAGCGGACCACCGTTCGTTGGATTGGATTTATAATTGAACGTAGAATGTTGATTACATAAACAGGTAGACGGACTTATGCCAATCGTTACCGATACTTATCTATTCGTTAATTATAATAAACATTTGTGCTTCGATGAAAGTTTTAACGTCCACGCAAGACAATCAATAGCTATTGGTTTTAAACTTGTCTATTTATTCTTGTAATCTGGGGTTAGATTTCAACAACAATTTAAAATTTTTCAAATCGCAAATTTACGTTCTAGCATGCCAAAAGGAAATAAAAATTATTGTTCTTGAAATCTTTTTACTAATACGAAGATATCAAAGGTATGTAGGACCAGCCGACCTACCTTGGCATACCACTAGGCATACCTCTTGAGAGATAATCATAAACGCACAAACGGCTTTAGTCGAACAATATTAACCAACAATAACGCTTCTATTTTTAAACATACAATGATATACTACTCGTAGTGCAACATGCCTAGGCGACAAGTTCTTTTTTAATCGATCACTTGTGTAAATGTGAGAACATAAAGTTATGAGACCACGTTAATCGATCAGCGATGAAACTGATATGGCACGGTTGGACCGTAACGGAAGCCAGTAGACAATAAAATGTATATACGAACATATTATGTAGACTCACTGTCTAATCTATTTTCATTCAACGTGACCATGTTTTACTGCTGGACCCAAATTCTCTTACATCTTTCGGGTTAAAGCCATGTTCCACCACAATGGTCAAAAATGGATACGCAAACTTCGTCAAGAATATTAATGAATAAACTGAAAGATATGCAGGTTTCCTTACAACCTTTATGCAGCGTTGTGATTTCTAAAACGCTCATAATTTTCAAATGTTAAATTTGCTTGCATCTGTTTGGCCCGCAATGCAGAACCGTAGTTCATAGCACTGAGGTCTTTTCATTCCCGATACCAAAATAGAAATCGAGCTTAATCTATCTAGTGTTAAGTGATCTCTACAACCCACGGATAACTAAACTGAACTAGATTTTAAATGAAAATCTACTGCTTCACTAGACTATACATACCTACTAATAATATTTACTTTCCTACAATTTGTTATCCAAACGACATCATAGATTAAACCTAATTAACCGAATCACGCTTATCGTCTAACGAATCATTACAACCGGCAAGTTATTTCGTTTAAAATGTTCATTAGCTTAGCACCTGCTTTGAACGTTCGATAAATAGAAAATATGTGCTAATTATAGAATTATAGCTAACCGTCGGACAGTTAAAGGTCGGATTCCACAAAGCAACGCTCATGGGACAGGTGTATGAATGCAGGATTAGGACGATTTGCCGTGTACGTCGAGTGGTCGAACCACACCGTGAGAGCGACGCACCTGCCGAGCTGCCGAGTCAAATAAACGTTATCGCAATGAGAACCGACTAACATCTCTGTAATATGACGGCTGTGTACAGTGTACATTACGCATCAAAGATTGTCTAGGCATCGTTCATTCTTATAAACACGCATTCTATGACCTGGAATCGCATTGCAAATCGCAAACATGTTCCGACGTGCATAGTCGGTATATTATTACTTTAACATTTCATAAAATATAACATCTAACTGTGATATCCCGAAGGTATCTTGAACTATAAATTCAAAAATACCACATTAGTAAATCACCACTATTTTGAAAAATTATTTAAGGCGAAACGTCCATTCCATCAAATTTTACTATAAACAAAACATCGAAAAGTGCTTGTCATCCACGTCTTCCGTAGTATTTTCAAAAATTCTCGGTGTTCAGATTCGTAATAAGCTTTCAAGTCTATTTTCAGAGTGCCATAAGTAATCTACTACTTTATAGTAGTTAAAGCTGTATTAAAGTTTGATTGTTTGAACGCGATAATCTCTGGAAACGTCAGTCGTAATAAATATTTTTTTATGTATAATAGCCACATTCATGAGGAAGGCTAAGTCAAAAAAAAGATTTGTTATACGGGTAATAAGAAGTCTCACCAGTTTCGAAATAGGGGCAGATAAAAACTTTTAAAATAAACTAGGTACATTACCTTTCTTGGGGTCCATATTGAACTTTTTCCTCCCTATGCTCATCTGTTTGGCTTTGCTGTTCTGCTTGCACTCCTCCTGGCCGTCGAGGGCTTCCAACTCGGCCACCACTTCTCCGAGCTCATCTTTGAGTTGCTGCAAAGAGAGAAACAAATATTTATGACTCGTTTCATATCCGTTTTTAAAAGATAATTAATACACATAGGTATCGACATCCATTGCAGCATTAGGTTTATGGGTTCCAAATGCCGTGTGACATTAAGTCTAAGGGTTATATTGTAACTGCCATCTGAAAGGGTGTTCATGACAATCCCTGTTGCTTTGTTGGTAGTGACGAGTTCCGGGTTCGATATCCGATCAAGGTTATAAATGATTTATATGATTCATATTGTGTGAAATGTATGACATTCGTCACACTTAGAATCCCGTAGAAGATTGCGTAAGCGCGAGGCGAATTTAGGTATGTATGTTTTACTCGTATATGTCACAACACAAATAACACAAAGTGTAAAGTTTAACTTGCAAAGACTGTTCAGTTCTGGTTCTACTTTCCGTACGGTATTTCTACATGAGCAAGCTTTACCAGTAAGCTCGCTTTAGTACGACCACAACGGCGACAAGGTAAACCACAGACCTAGCCTATACGTACCCTCGGACGGAATGTTCAATTCCTATTTAGAATGTCGTGCGACCGTATTGTAAACTATTACCAACAATCGACGTGCCTAATACATGGTCTATAACTCTATAACATCTAAGGCCCAAAAGTTGTATTTTCGAAACGCCAAATAATATAGAAAGTATCATGCTAAAGACACTGTTAAGCTGGCCATACACGATCAAGTGAACTTGTCAAATAATGTCAAGTTTGACTTGATGCGGCATCCAGTATGCATGAGATAGCTATATAGCTATGGCCATATGGCCAGATAGCCATATCGTGGCAATACACCGTCAAGTTTACTGGATGCTGCGTCAAGTCCGCTGCAAACTTGACAAGAATACTTGATCGTATATCAAACAAAACGACTCCCTGAAATTAAAACAAAATACTGCCACTTTATTCAATCGATGTTGTTATTATTGCCGGGCAGCTCAAGCTTTCACGAAGTATTCAAATTTGATTATTATCAGAATATTTAATAATCTTTAAATATTCCGTTTAAGGCGAGCCGTTATCTGAACTTTTATCTCCATATAAAAGTAAATTTAAAAAAAAAACTACCTAAAGGAGCAATAATACATTTCTTAATTGATTTTCTAACCTGATGTAGAGCCTTATTAGTTCTAAAGTTTCCCGAAATGTGAGACATGTTTATATAAAATATACTAAAATATCCGAGGGACGAATTTCTCACTACGACAATATATACTAAATTGGGGCGTGCAATTATTCACCCAAACGTCTACAGACACAATAGAGAATTTACCAGGCAAGGCTCGTCCGAATGAGTAGGTCTAGGCTCTGAAATACATAACGAACAATGAGACTACGAGCGAATATTTCATTCTTTCCGATTTCATCTTTAAAAACAATATTTGTTTCAATAGCTCTGAATGGGATTTTAATATACATGACCTTATTTTCTTTCCTGATTTTACGCACAAATTTTTTATAGGCAATTTGCTGCTATTATACATTTAATATCCGGATGACCGAGCTTTGCTCGGTTTAGTGTTGCTTAACAACGCCATTTACTGAAGTAGCTTTAGTATTGCTACTTGCCAATAGATGTCAAGAAGAGTATATTGTAGAAATTTATCATTGCCTGAAAACACCGATAAAACGACATTTTCTAAAAATGAATCCTAGCTAGATCGATTTATCGCCCCCGAAACTCCCTATATACTAAATTTCATGAAAATCGTTGGAGCCGATTCCGAGATTCCAATTATATATATATACAAGAATTGCTCGTTTAAAGGTATTAGATTAATGACTAGTTGTGCCCCGCGGTTTCAAAGGCGTTAACTTGTGGAAAAAACTAACTCCTAAAATATATGATGAAGGCTATATGCCTTCCTCGATAAATGTACTATCAAAAACAAAAATAATCTTTCAATTCGAACAAGTACTTTCTAAGATTAGCGCCTTCAACTAAACAAACAAACTCTTCGGCTTTATAATATTAGTATAGATCGATGCCCTGTGGCAAGGGTGACTTAGAAAGTAAACCGCAAGCATAGCTCAGGTTAGTCAAACTCAAGGCTTATTGAAATCATGATTGGGGTTACGCAATGCATGTAATAATTATGTCTGCTTAGCACGACTTAATGTTTGAACTTTCATGTATTAATTGCAAGTTCCTTCATTTAAAATGCTAATTCCTTGGTACAGCTCAATCAAAGAAAAATTAGTCGATAAATATAATCAATGGCAGACATGCCGATTTGCGAATCGAAATTTACAATGACATATTTAATGTATGTAATCCAAAAGATATAATAATAATTTAATTTTTTCGGTTTGTTCTTTTTTATTTTATTGTTACAAATAATAAAAAAGACGAAGACGTCAAAACAATATTCTCCAGTAAATGTTGCTACTTCAATCCAGCGAATTACAGTTGGTCTCTTCATGTTATTATGTAGTAATATTAAATAAAAAATATAATCACAATTTTCTAGGTTATTATAGCTGTTATTATAACTAGGTTATTATAACCTAATTCATTTGAGAAAAATCGAAACTACTGTTGTTTTGTCGTAAATAATATTATTATGACACTCAAATATTTGCTAACTTATAAAATATTTTATTTAGCAAATTAGAAATTCAAAGTCAAACAAGTGGTGACAAAATGAATCAGACAAACTTTCTAGAGGTAAGAGTCGAAAACCTTATTTTAAAAATCGATTAAAAGTAGATACCAGGGTATCAACGACAACGAAGAAAGGCAATAGAGGCGTACCTACTGGCGTACAAAGAGCAGTGAACATAATAAATCATATCTAAACCTCAAAGCAGGCACAATACAGAGCCTCCACAGCCGCTACGCTCTGGCAGCGTCGCGCTAACATAATTTGCGGTCGGCAACCTATTCCCCCTAGGGACAACATACCGGTCTTCCTCGTCTAGACTGTGAAATAATAACAGAAAAAGCCACCCACTTTATTGCCCTAAGTGAAACAATTTCTCATATCTCACCGACTGACAACGGACTCGACATTTGTTTATTATTATTTCCCCATTTTCATTTATTCATAGAAAACTGAATATTAAAACTCAAAATATCATCTGTTTTGTAAACTTTTTTTAACCAAAATATGTTGTCTTGCACCTACGCATTCAGAACCATGGATACTAAAACGAAGCGAAGTATATTTTAGATATGCAAGTTTTAAAATATTGTTGTTGTTTTTGCAAACAAAACAGTTTCTGAACTTCTCCAAAATACTTATAGCATTGCTTTACGTTCCAATTCTGAGTTTAAATTAAGGATATGCATTTAATTCATAAACAAATATATAAGCTTTTAGGTTAAATACTACTTAGACTAAATAACACATATATTATTATTAACACGTATATTTGAGAAAAATCTATCAAGTGTAGAGTTTCCAGTTAAGTAAGCCGTCTTCTATGACTGAGAGTTGTGTGTTTATCAATCTGTCTAGACGGGTTTTTACATCGAACCTGAAAGGTAACACGATAGGTTTCTACAAGAACTGTATCTAGTTGCAATTAGAAATCCCAAGAAAAATACCAGTATATAGGGCGATTATTTAAAAATGTTACAATTATCTAAATAATGTTTTGTAGACATTCAATGTTTTTAATCTTCAAAATGATGTCATATATTCCATATTCATCGATTTTTTGTGCTAAAAAATTACCATTTTTAAACTTTTTTCTTCATTCACAGGCATTTACGCAAATATAAAAATACATATGTTTTATTCCATACAAACTCATAATGGAAATTCCAAAAATCTTTAAGTGCCAGATGTTTTTAAAGAATCTGAATGTTATGAATATAAAATCTGTTTTTTTTTTTCCTTCAAACATGACTGTATTAACATGAGCCGAATTTAATAAAAAAGCATATTGCGCAAATGGTTTTAAAAATTTTTTGACAACCCTTTAGCCTAGTTGGTAGCGACCCTGCCTGCGAAGCGAGGGATCCCGGGTTTGATACCCAGCCGGGCAGATATTTATGTGACATATAAATGTATTCGGGTCATGTGTGTTAGTGTGATGTGTTATATGCACAGGTTATATGAGTGTGTACCTAAGCGTTTATTATTATTATTTATTATAATATTATAAAGACTCCTTTTAATTCACAGTCACACTCAAAGATTTTTTTCATCTTTAGCAACAAAACAAGAATCATCAAAAAAACGAAAAAAACACCAAAATAAGTATTCACATCTCAAGGAGAAATGAACAAAAAGGTATCTTAATCTTTGCTCTCGTATCCTGCAACGCACTATGAAAGACTGCGCCAAAGAAAGCTTTTCGATGTGAACAATAATTGCAGAGGTGAAAAATCTCACGGTTTTACACAACTGGCAAAATATAGGACGTTGTTTTCACCACAACGTCAAGCTTTCTTCAAGCACAATCGGCTAGTTATCTTCGTATAATTTTATTTGTATCTAATTGAACCTTTCACCGATAAAGTGAATGTGGGTTACGTAATATAATTTCTGATTGTTACTTCATACGATCGAAGATTAGGGCTCGATGTCACAAAATACCTTTATAGATTATTTATCATTGGATTTATCATTAGATTTATCATTGGTTATTTCCATTATCGGCGTAGTGTTCCGTCTAGACGTAACGAAAGGCTAAACTCAGCTATCGGAAGATTTCAATTCGCGTGTCATTCTACATTCATTTGGTATTGTCGTCAGGTATGAACGTTATTTATATAGTTCGGCGTGATGCCTCGTACCAGGCGAGCATCGACGCTCCGGTTTGTTGTGGCGCGCGTCATTTGGATGCGATACGATACCTACGTGCCCCATCAGTTATGCAGCGATTAAGATTGAGGGGTAAAAATAGATGGTAGACTACAGCTTCTCCGAATATTACGGCAATCTCGAATAAAAAATATATCACCACGTTCTTGTTATAAGTAATTATCCAACGCGCAATGTTCCTGGTGAAGCCGTGTTTTATTCAAAGTGCAGTATAGAAACGAGAGCATTTCAATTTGTTGTGGTTATAAATAAGCACGAATAGAACAAACATCGAACGAGCGAAATGAACATCATAAATACATAATAAATTTTTTAGAAACTTCGCAAAACTAAGCACGTAATCTTCATTTCTAAAACATAACTAAAGCTTTCGTGAAAGATCAACGTAATAATACAAACTTCCTAGAATTATTTTAAGATCGTGATTCCGTATTACTGAAGCGACGACCTTAATTTTCGTCTTACCTGTCATTAAACAATTTTGTTAAGGTGTGTAATAAAAATGCACTGAAGATTAGGAAATTACGTCACACTTACATTAGCAGACGAATCACGTTATTCACGTAACATCAAATTACTATTTTGATGTTTTCAAAGCATCCTGTAACTAAACAAAAATCTTATTCTATATGTACGTGTAATGTGTATGGATTAAATTAACATCGCTGCTCCAACTGAAAATTAACGTTAGAAAACCTACAAAATATCTATATACAATACTAATTTTCACTTCCTAAATATACAGAACCGTTTCTGAGTTTCACACTTAGTTCAAGGAACTGTTTTCTGGTTTTGTGCAAAATATTTATTCATATTTATTTTGCCATTTCATGATAATATTCGTAGCGTACTACTTAGCCTCTTCTCAATATCAGACTAGAAAAATGTTACAATAAAATGTGTAATTTTAATAGTTCTATAACCGATTGTTCTATAACATAATAAAAAAACTAACACCTCTTTCGATGGATCGTAGATACCTATAAATAATGCAATGCATCAAGTGTTTCTGTATATACAGTACAAGATCGTGGGTGTCACGATCCCCAACGAGACTCGATAACAGACACACGTAGTAAAACGAAAGGACCCGCACCGGACACATTGTAAAATGGATCATAAATCTATATTAAGAGCGATGCTACAGTGGTCAATCATTTAATTCAAACTGCAAAGTTATATTTGCAATTTAATCATCTATGGACCGAACGGTTCATTGGCTAGCCGCATTAGAGGTGGTTATTTAATTAAGGACGGTGGTTATTCAAGGGTGTCTATGCCTCGAATGGATTTATTTGAAACGATACTGCGAATAAAGCGGTCCGATGTTAACTGATATTGTCATTTAAAGTGCATGAGACGACATTGATGTGTCATTGGCAACTAAAGGAGAGCGTGCACGTGAATCCTTTGAGACTTTCCAACATTAAATCACTTTCCTTACGTTGTATTTAGTTTCAGTTCCGTACAAGATTGTGTTATGCTTGCATAAAATAAGAAAGTCAATGAGTGCTCTTGGATAATTCTAACTAGTTAAGATATAGGATAGGTATACGATAGGCTCGCCATTACGAAAAAAATATACATGTTGAATCATATATCATTGATTAATAAAGAAGAATATAAATAGAGATATTACAAAGGCACACAAAAATTGGGAAAAAAAATATTTGAGAGCAATTATTACCTATATTTCCTAGTACACCTTGCGTATTTGACATTATCAGTAATGAGGATACGAAACTAGCTACCGATACCTGTTTCCGGCTTGAAGGCCTTACATAATAATTATATATTCACTCATCATTATTTGTTTGTAATAGACTAATAGAACAAGGTATGGTCAACACTTCAGGAAGTTCAAGGCTTCTTAATATAAAAGGCTAAAGAAATTATTCTCGGTTACAATAATGCTTCAGCAAATTGCCCACTTTTAATTTTGTCGATTTTCAAAATCAGGTTATCAACAACATTGTTTTTTATTATTTATCTACACGTATCAAATACGCGTAAGATAATTTATTTAGACTATGATAAAAACAGCGTCGTTAAATTGCAATTGCAATATATTTTTTCTGCTAAGAATGTGCACACTTTAATCAAAAGAATATTGCAGCAGGTATTGCATGTATTTTATTGCAATATATTATACAAACGAAGAATATTAACAACCTCCATATCAGGAAAAATGTTAACTTTGACTAAGCGACATTGAGCTAACTTTACAGGAGAACAGTTTAAAGTTGTAATTTTTAGAAAAGTTGTTGTATATGCCACAGTTTATAATATGATAAAATAAGGATTCCAAAACAGTAAGAATAACGTCGGTAGGAGGATTACAAAAAATATATGATTTTTTTCTAAAAATTTTAACTTTAAACTGCTGTCCTGTTTTAGCTCAATGTCGCTTAGTCAATGTTTCCTTTCAAGCGTCAATATGTAAACAATACAGTATTCTTAAACGAGAGGAGTGACGTATTTTGCATGTAAGCGAAACAGACAAACCGTCGCAAGACTGGTAAGACGGATATATGATTACACAGGTAATTTACACTAACACCCGTATCCTGGAAACAACTAGGTACAGTATATACATACACTTCTTATACTCACTTCTACACTCGTAACGTATTCACAAAACATTATGCTAATACCCAACAACCTGATAATTAAAGGCCAAACGAAATTTATTCGTATTGCAAAAAGTATTGCTGCAACAACGTACAATCTCATAGCAATGTATTCAACAATTGAAATTGTATTATCGTTACCGGCATTTTAAAATAGAATATTAAGAAATATCAACTTCCAACTCGACTACACCCTACACCAGAAAAAATGAAGAAAGGGGCAGTGTAAAACACTTAACTAAGATTAATTGAGAGGAGTAAAGCAGTAATCAACGTTATAATTATAAGGCTATAATACTATTTGAGATAATATTGATGAGAAGCAATTGCAACGCTAAAATAAAAACGAAAACACGAGACAACAAGACCCGTTCGTTCATAATACAAAAGTATCTTAGAAAAGTTATCTACGATTCCATAATGATAATACTGGGCCACTACTGAAATTATTAAACAAATTACCTGTTAAAAAAAACAATGTAACGAAAAGTATAATATATTTAGAATTCTTAAACCTTCTACGAGAATTAATTACTTCTTTATAGATAGCAGGCTTTTAAATAATAGTTCCCTATCGTAACCAAGCCCTTCGATTTCCTATATACTAGAACGGCCTAACAATAGAATCCATCATTACTGGCCATTTAACGACGGTCCATCGGCCTAATAGGTTAGCTAATGTATGCCAAGCTATTAATAATATAGCCCACTTCGAAAAGAGCGGACCTATTTAATGTGCGGTTTATATAACCATAGGAGAAATGTGCTTTTAAAATTAATAGGCATGTTTCCTCTAATTAAGGCATTGCAAGGCTTTTCGCTTGAATATACGTAGTAAAATTGTTTCTTTGACAATATTTTAGAGAATAGAACATTTAATTGTAAAAATATTATCCTTCCTAGGGTAACGTCGCGTCGGTCGCGTACCTCTGCCACGTGTACCAATACATTGTGAGCTATGAAACCTCACTACGATGTCATTGTTGGAGTAAGCCACGCACACGTTTCAGGTACGCTCGACCGACGTACGCTACCGACGAAGGCGTAGGACGAATTCAGACTTTAGAAAGAATTCTTCATAGCTATGTACATCAGACGACATCAGTATTAGAACAATTGCAGAAAATCCGTATTTGAACAATTACTAACTTGCTACCATTACCTCTGTCTCCTGGTGAAAATTATTTATGAATTTTGCGTTATTTTTTTCTTTTTTGGAGACCATAATATACTCATTTACATTCGCAGTAGACTGATACAATAATAAATCATAAGTTGCGTTTAATTAACCTTTGGAAGCTTACTATAATTCATAAATGGAGTAAATAAAATTATTCATGTGAACCCAAACCCATCGCCATAAAGTTCAAAGGTGTCAGTTATCTGTAAATTAAATGCGTCATTACGCATTTACCTTGTTAATGAACAACACTGTTAATTAACAACGTCGAATTAATGAGGAAGATTTTAACAGTCCACATCATTAAATTAAAACGGTTATTAAATTTTGAAAACCATACTATTTCAGGTTCGAAACGACTAAAATAGATTACGTTAATTTTATATTCACGCCGTTTATTGTTCATGTCCTCGTGGTAAATTATATAATACCTACAACTAGTGGATAACTACCGCCGTGTGCTAAACGCTAAAAGAAATACATAACTATAAGTTCGGAAAAATTTTGGGAAAATTCGAATATCGACGAATAATATACATATTTTATTATGATTATATTTTATTAGTGGTCTAAAACCATCTAGGCATTAATTGCCTCTAAATTAAACCAGTTTGGGGCACATCGGTCAGATGGTTTGAAAGTACGTAGCCAGAAACTTTCTTTGCGTTTTATATAGGTTGATAAAGAATATTTCGTGATTCGTCTTTAAGAAGAGTGGGTTAGGTTCGCCGTCTTTATCTTCCAAGGCCTAAATGCCATATATTTTTATGAGCTAGGTACTTTCTCCTGGCCCAGTGATATTTACGACTGCGGTATGTCCTCGTAGTTTGTCTGCCAGCTCTAATATTATCAGATCAGCCGTTTTTGGATGAACTGTGATATTTGCAAATAATTTTGCTTTTATGCGTAAAATTAAATAAGGAAACAGTAAAAAGCTAAATATTAAGGCTATTTTTAAAAACGAATGGATTGTATCATATATAAAAAATATTTCATGTTAAAAAAATTTGCCTTAATAATACAATCAATGCAATAATTGTCGTGGTTTAACCTATTAATAGGTAGCATTTTCAAATCCTAGTAACGAGAACACTCACAAATAATACTGAAGTATTTTTATATGACACTCAACAAAGTTGCAAAAATAATGCCACATACGATAGTCTAACTGAGAACAATAACGCAACTGGCAAGAGCTAAATGATTAGTTTTAACGACGATTGTTTTATACTGATATGTGTCCAAGTTATCATCTCATAATATGCTTCTGCATGCAAACGTCTATCGTTTATCATACACAATTGATGCATATTCATTAATCTTCCCTGAAACGGGGCCAAGAACAATAGGAATCAGACATTATTGCTTCAATGCGATGTGTGTGGTGAAAGGATTTTCTGAAATAAACAATGATGATAAAAATATTTTTAATTGATTTATTACATTATTATAACATTACACTGCCAAGACAAGAAGTGTTGATTCTTCAAAAGAACTAAGATCAAATGGCTCGTCTGTTCGTTTCTCTAATTTTAACATAACAGAACAACGTGTACTTATTATATGAATATTTTTTACATGTAATTCAATTCAAATAATCCGTATTTTTAATGTTTGACAAATATTAACAATGCACTAAGGCCCCAACTCAGTTTTATTGAAGTATATGAAGCGTACCCAGGATCCTAGGAGGCCTATCCGCGACATTTACTAAGGAGCGGTTAAAGTAACCGTTAGTAAGACTGAGTTGGGACGTAAGTCTAAGTCGTTGGTTAGAACAATTTTAAATCATTCCGCTTTCCTCGACCTCATGACTCATGACCATTATCTCAGGTAGGTACATAACGTTTACTTCAAGCAATTTCAAGTGACAAATTGTATCAACGGAGCCTTCCGTATTTATCTGTTTTTGTACAACTTGATCAAGAAGTCGCATTGCCCGCTCAACTGAATTGGTTTCCTGGAGAATACGCGCAAAAAGTTTTCATTATTGGAAATCTAGTCCTGTGCTCCCTACGGATCATCGACTATAACTGGAATATGTTTTCTCGGAAACTCACTTGGGACTCTGCATTACAGATGAATAAATCGGCTAACGACATTATAACTTTCCCAACCTTTCTAGCAGAATTCTTTACGAGCTATTGATAAAATTAAGTTACCTGTTTGTATCAAAAGAGCTATAGGTAATATACCTGTGACATTGTCACTGTTCTTCCGTGAGTTGATGTTTGATGAAGTAATTATTGAAGAATTTATTTAGATATAAGACATCATTGTATGACGGAGACAAATCTGACCTTCAGGTACCGTTCCAAGAAAAAGATATTTACATTCAAGTATTGAGTTTGCCGTAAATAACTTCTGCTTTATGTCATTATCGTGTTACCAGTTGGTATATTATTGCTACTTGTGCAGTGTTCATATTAAGAATAATTATATTCTCGTCACACTCTATTAAATTGTATGAAGCAACGCTAGTGTCCTTCGTGGAATCGTTTTATTTTGAAGTGAATGCTCTTAGAAATAGGAGAACTGAATAAATATTTGATTACAAGTTTTAAAAATGTAAATCACTGTATTACTCATAAGTAAAGAGCTTTAGATCTTAATTGATTAGAGGTAACCCAGGTCTTGAATAAATATCCTTTCACTCTATGTAGTTGGTCTTAAAAAATTACTGTTATTATTATATACCTTCTACAACAAAAAAAGAAAGAGCAAAGACAATCATGATAGTCAAAGGTTACTTTGTAAAATAAATTGCAACTACAGTCCGTTCTTTTGACGAATCTTATTTGGTGAATGATATTTGCTAATATAATTTATTTTTTAAACGTAAATCTTTCTATAAAATGACACTGTAAGATTGTTTACTTAATAAGAGTCTAAAAAAGAGATTATACGTAATCAATATCACCAATAATATCTAATACCATTAAACGAGCAATTATAATATATGTATATTATTTTCTGAATCTCGAAAACGGCTCCAATGATTTTCGATCTATCGAATATCACAGGTCTATCGATCTATCATAGATTGATCGAATCGATCTAGCTATGATTAATTTTTAGGAAATGTCGTTTTATCCGTGTTAATTTGTCTTAGAATTTGTTAAGTCCAAGCCAAATTAATGTACAAAACCATCTCCAACGAAACACATGTTCACGGATTAATAACCTCTGGGTACCTGTTTGTTAGTTTTCTACACGGGACTACCGTGTTTAAAAATAAAAGTATGAGTAAGCGTATTCATATAATATATACGGTACTTTTAGTAAAATAAAAATATGGTTCGTCACCACCATCTCTTACATTTTTCTTTATCTTTTAACTTAGATAAAAAATATGTAAGAAAATACAGATTATATAGAAAATATAATAATTCATTTGCTTACAAAGTCAATGACCATTCGCTGAGTCATACCATTCGTATTAAAACATTTGAAACGTTGTATAAATATTCAACAATCTTCAAATCGTACCGATCTGTCTCTGATAAATGCTGCTAAACTGCATAATAAAATTGAGATTTTAAAGATTAAAATAAATATATATTATTATAGATTGGATTTATAGACATGCGAACGAGTTGTCCCTATAGCGAATTCAATCAGATTCTCCATAATTATATTGAAAGATATCTACTCTTCGCCATGTGTTTTATCTTATCTTTACAATATCATAGACTTCTACTTAATATTATTGATCTAATTCAGCTTTGATAAAAATTATGATAAACCTATTTGATGAAAGCATTGATATCTTCAAGACTATGAACAATACATTCATTCAATTTTTTTTCATTCTCAAAAGAATAAAAAAACCGAGCAAGTGCTATTATTCATTAACTACTTATGCTAACATATCCGTGATAGTTTTCCTAGTAAATTCATCATATAACCTATTTTCAAGAATTTATTCACTTGTCCAACTCCAACCGTTTTGCCAGCAGGTAGGGGGGGGGGGGGAAGCCAAATTACAGCTTTCTAGCACTAAGGGTCTCGACGCTCTGCTTCAGACAGACGGACAGACTGACGAAAGGACATGACGAAACTATAAAGGACTAAACTCAAATTTGGTAATGACATACGAGATTAATTACCTTTGGTCTCGCCTGATTGAATGACTTCGGAATATCAATGTCAGTAACAAAATAAATCAGTACCAATATAAATAACAGTGTAAAACCTACAAAAATAACTCAACTTACAGTCATAGAATAACTGTATGTTTACAGTGGTGTATTTTTTTTTGTTTTCTACATGTTTGTTAATAACAAAGTATTGTCTAAAATACTTATTAATGAGAGTTTTTCCGAAAAAAGCGAAAAAAGATCACTCACTTTTTAGTGTGTGTGTGTGTGTGTTTTTAGTGTGGTATGTAAGATACATAGTATGCATAATTTGGTGATTTAACACAACCGCAGACCATTGAAGAATTAATACTAATATAAAATTTTAGAGGCACATTAGAAAAATATTTAGCACTAATTGACGATCGTCATGTGTCACACATTACACAAAATGTCTGTGTCTTGATTACTGATACTGAGTCATTAAATCATCATAATAATCATCCTGCATCATTAAATTGCGACTAATATAGTAACATACTTAAGAATCTAAACATATAAATTATATTACGAGACACGGGGCCCTCAGAACATGTGAAGGTAATAATTTCGAATGTTACTTTTTATAGCAACTAACTTGTTTCGAAACAGTTACGAGTATGTCAATATAACTTACTAGGAAATCGTCCTCGCTTCGCTTCGGCAAAATAGTAAAAAAAATATATAATATAGCCTATGTCACCCGGGGATAATGTAGCTTCCCAACAGTGAAAGAATTTTTCAAAACGGTTCGGTAGTTTCGGAGCCTATTCAATGCAAACAATCAAATCTTTCCTCTTTATATATTAGTATAGATGTACAAGAAAGTGACTTGTGAATCAAATAAAGAAAAACATTAAAAGTGTGTTCTTGTTCTACACGCTCTCATTCTTGGATAAAGTAAATGTTATTTTGACAACATTATTTTACATCCATACTAGCTGACCGAGCGAACTCAGTATCGCCTAACAATCAATGAATGTAGTGATACTTTTAACTAAGCTTTTACAGTTGATTTAACAAATTAGATATCATTAAAATCGGTACAGCTGTTCTGAGCCTCTCCTCCCTCTCCTTTACATTAAGCTTAAGCTTACATTATTATTTTCATATTTCTAAGATCTGCCGAGAGTAGAAAATAATTAAAGTACTACTCGTAATATCGCTATTAAAAAATAGGCGTTGGTGGTAGAAGGATGAAAATTTAGGGTTGTATGTATTTTTAATGCCGAATCATATAAAAATGAAAATAAAATAAAATGTCAAAAAAATTAAAATGGGGTAGACCACACTTATCACGTTGGGGTATGAAAAATTGTTTACGTCCTATTCTCAGACCTACTGAATATACACACAAAATTTCATAAGAATCGGTCAAGCCGTTTCGGAGGAGTTTTGTTACTAACACTGTGACTGTGTTAGTAATAAACTCCTATTAGATAAAGTAAAACACACGACTCCACTTCAAAATAATTCTAAGGTTGTAGTATTTTCTTATGCTGTATTGCCGAAAGTTAACAAATCACTATTTACATAAGACGACATCGTCGACTTCAGATTTTCAAAATATTTATAAAGAACGACAATGAAAAGATGTGACATTTCAAATAATCGATTCAATTTAATGTTAGGAAAATCGGAGCCGATACAACCAAGACATTAATAAGAATATACCAATCAAACATAAAACCGGCATCTTTTCGTAAAAGAAAAAAATCCTGAAGCTTTTCCTTTACAAAGGAGCTTATACAACATATTATGTAATTTTATTCGCTTAATAAGCGGTCATATCCATTATCGGGGCACATTCCTCTACGATGGCGATTGTAATAAACCAATCGTCGCATTCCTGACCTTACTGACCTACGCCTTCGTTCTCGTCTTAATATTCGTGACGCGTATAACCATGAAGTGTCACGGTCAAATAAATTCCGAAGCCCAATTTCTACAGGCACAATCGGATCAATACAGTTTTTAAAATTTCAATTAGAGGACCACTGATTGACCCAACATGACACGAGCAGTATCTACAGATCAATAGAGTATCAGTAGAGTAGTACAGACAGAGGCGGATTATCCTTAAGGCAAACTAGGCACATGCCTAGGGGCGCTTCATTACAAAGGGGCGCGCACGGACTGAATTTTTTGACGAGAAAATTAACTAAGTACCTACTTCAAAAAATTATGCTTACTTTTTCTAAAACCCTTTGGACCACGCTCGTCGACTAGATTACACCTACATCGTTCGATTCTTGACAAAATCATTATAATTATGGACACCATTACATACACTATTGTTAATTGCTCTACTATCTAACTGTATCATCCCAGACGCCTGGAAAGAGGCAGAAGTGATAGGCATTCATAAGCCCGGCAAACTCAAGAATCAGCCTTCGAGCTATCGTCCTATCAGTTTCCTTAATACGTTCGGAAAAATCTACGAAAAGATACTTCTCAGCCGTATCAAGGCGGTCGCCCTATGCAAGATTCTCCTAATAAAGGATCACTTCAGCTTCAGAATCAATCACTATTGTGTACAACAGGTGCACCGCATAACGGAGCACATCCCAACCAGCCTCAGTTACAAAAGGCCTACCAGAGGCACCGGTGCCCTCTTCTTTGACGTAACCAAAGCGTTCGACTGTCTGGTAGGTACAGCTGCTTAATATACAAGCTTTACCAAATGGGAGTGCCAGATTGCTGCAAATCATACGAGACTTTTTAACGAATCACAAGTTGCGATACAGAGGTGAGGACTCACGTTTTTCTACCCACACAATAACGGCCGTAGATCCTCATGGATCTGTCCTTTCCCCTTTACTCTATACTTTATAAACTAGAGACATTACTAGACATCCAAATACACCTGCCAGCCAATCTTACCCTATACCTGCCAGCATCACTTCAACCCTCCAAGCCGCAACCACCGCCATAGGTGAGCAGTTTAGGAAATGAAGAATAGAGTTTAATCCCGAAAATGATCAGTTCAACTTTAACAGATCCACCCATAGATAAATGATCCGCCCTGTTTCATTATTTAACCATATCTTGGGCGAAATCTGTCAAATATCTCGGCGTCACCCTACCTCAAGAGCTGTCGCGGCACTAGACCCGCGACTGTCATTCAGAGAGCACATCAAAAAGGCAAGAAACCGGGCTGCTTTCTAAGGTGACTCTATCCATAAGCAAGAAGCCTCTATAAGCATATAGAATATATAAGCTCTATAGTAGTCTCTATAAGCAAGAAGAGTAAAATATCGCTCCGTAGCAAGACGAAAATTTTCAAAATTAAAAATTTAAGGAGGTGCCCTTAGGTCGTTCTCATCCCCTATTTTTCGTAGAGGGAGAGCTAGTCCTCCCTTCTCGCTTTGTCTTCTTGGCTGAGCCTTTCCAAGCTCGCCCATCTGTTCGCTTGAAGCTGTAAAGACCGCTAGGGTCAACAGCAGCAGTGCATTCGAAAAAAAAAAACAACTCCATAACAAAGAGCAAGGGGCGCCGATGAACTGCTTGCCTAGGGCGCCGTCGACATTTAATCCGCCACTGAGTACAGACAGTAATAGTAATAGATATCGCTGGATTAAACTAAAACCTTTGCAGAGCTAGACACACGGCAAACTTTAGCATGGCGAAATTATAAACGTATTATAATTATAATCCTTCGAGCGAGGATATATCTCAAGTGGACAGAGAGAAATTGACAATATTTAGGTGATTCTATTCTCGCACGACTTTAAAATCTTTCGGACTTCAGTTTGCTACGTCAGTTTTAGTCGTATCTGAGTTGCGGGCCGGAGTCGCCCATGGGCGACCTACAGTATAAATTAGAGTTAGGGGTCTTCTTACCCACTAACATGGCGGAAACGAGGCATCGCGGCATCGGCGAGATGCCTGGAATATCTATATGTGCCAGACAACAACCAAAAGTCAAATATATCTTATAATGGTTAAAAATTATGAAGTATTCCTTATCTATGCTGCATAATATAAATACTGCATTCAACAAGTAACAATATTCCTTATATAAATACTGAAAACACGTAAGGAATTATAGTTAACAGCCGTACAGACAACAGTATCTACGTGAAACCTTTAATTTGTCTCTTTTCCGTTCACACACAAAAGGACCTTTTGACCCGAGGCAGTATGCGCACCGCATTCATCGAACGAGGGCTAAACAGTCCTAACAAGAAAAAAATACGTATTCGCCGGGGGAACTAATGAGACATCTGTATGGGAGCGGTGCACGTTGACGCGTGTAGCGTGGAACACATGCAAACTCGACGGCCAACGCCCCCACAAAATTAAACAACGCCATTGACAATGAAATTCGAAACGTTAATGAAATAAATAAAGCTACGTGCCTTAGGTTCAAATGGACGGACTATGCTCAGCAAACATATTATTATGTTTCATATACATAAATAAAATGAAGGGGAAGCAGGAAATTCCGCAAGTTTGAGAATATATTACATGACGACATTAAAATACAACAAATAAATCAATATGTCCCATAATTCATGACATAATAATAATGTCAGGTATTTCGTGTAATCTTGTTATGACCGGGCAAGATTTATCTCCATCAATGACGAAAAACTCATTCCATAATAACAATAATAACAAATTATCTTTATTCAGGGGCAAGCAAGAAATTACTGTTATGCAAACTTTTGTTACGGTTCGTTACCATGAGAATCTCACACAATGAGCCTATAATTTGTGACGAATGGGAAACCTAGATCTCACAAAGTATTCTCAGAAACAATTTTACTCCTTTATTAATGCGCAGTGACTTTGCAGATTTTACAAAATATAATCATAATCCATTTCAAACCAGGTTACCTGACCTGAGCTAAGGGTTTTAATGCGGTTCTTAAGTCAAATTAAAGCCATATTTTTTCACAGTATTTAACTGCTGTAAATTCTTGACAAGTCGTTTTGTAAATTGACTTGATTCGCTAGAAGAGCAATTAGTGTTTTTCCTATCTTTTTTTTTTTTTTTTTTATTCATATAGGTATCACTGATACACTTATGCACGTAATTTTTTGGCTTTTCGGAAGGTGCTTTATCGTGGAGGAGAAGAAAAGCCTAAAGAAACTCCTCAGCACATCTTTTAAAAAAATATTACAAAAAAAGATAATAATACAAAAGTATTTACTATTCTGAGCGGAACTGGTTGCAGAGCTGGTCATTTCCATGCGTCTTTGTCATTTAAATACTCGTCTACACTATAATATCCCTTGCCTAACAATTGTGTCTTTACACGTTTTTTGAAAGTTTCTATTGGCAAGTCACGTATTAATTTTGGGATTTTATTATAAAAATGTATACCAACATAAAAATGTATATCATCCTTAATGAACTGTCCTTGTGCAAGACACTTGCTTATTAAATGCATTGTTTTACATCGTCAGCTTCGTGAGAAAATTTGTCTTTTCAACTTGTACAAATCGATTTTGGAAATGCAGTGGATATTTTAATGTTTATGTAACCTAACCTAAACAATTTAAGAAACCTAGTTTTTTATCTGCTGAATTCATCTTACCTAATAAATTATCTTTTTATATACAAAAATCAATATTAGGTAATACATATTAGATACTATTATCTAATTGTTTATATGCTAAAAATGGAAATGCTTAAACCACCGTCATGTAGTATATGTCACCGGAAAATAATAAGAACCTTAGTTTACCACCTACCTAGTTTTAAAGTAAAAATACTGTTAGGTAGGTAATCGAAACTGATAGATTTATAGTTATAGTTTGGCAAGTCTGATTGTACCACCTAAGTCTGTGGACACAAGCATTGCCACTGTCAACATCGACCAATCAGAGAGCAGTGTGTTATTTTCCGTATTTTAAAGAAGCGTAAAATTAAAAGCTCTTCTATGATTGGCCGAGCCGTTTAGAATCTTACGAATGAATATCCGTTAGTTTATAAATTTACCACTAGACGTCGCAAATTGATAAATTCCCGAAAATGTGGCCGTAAAATAATACAATTTATGTCTCGTTTAGAATCCTACGAAAGTTTATAAATTTCCTATAAAATTTTATTTCTTATTATTTTTCGGTGACATATATAAACATGGTAATAAGACACAATAACTAAGGTTCTAAAAAAGAAAATGTGTGCAATTCACACGTGGTAGAAGTGAAACTTTCCAAAATTTTGGTTTCAAGATAAAGAGATGAAAAAGAAATAAATCGAATCTTCTACCTTGTTCCTCGCGCCATCTATGAATACAACTTAGCACTTTTTAAAAGATAACCACGAACATAAGAAAAAGAAAACAGTGGTAACTAACGCCATCTCTTAACATAATATGAAGAGTAAAATGAGCAGCTAGCGCCATCTATCTAGCAATAAAACGAATCTTCTATATTATTCCTCGTGCCATCTATGAATACAACTTAGCATTTTTACTGTCTGTATAATCGGTCGGTCGATCGACAGATATTAAACAACGAAAATGAAATTCTTATTTTTTGTTGATAAATTCTTTGAAAATATTTAAAAGAGCATTTGAAAGTATTTAAAAACAATATAAAAATAAAACTAAAAAAAAAGAAATACTGAGAGACGCGAACCTGCACACCAGGTATTGTGTATCTACGTCCTGACCATTGAGCTACGGAGAAGTTAGATTCAACGACGAAATTAGCAGTTATATTATATGCATGCTTGCCGAGTATATTACTGTCTCATTCTTTCCTACACATTTTTGTATTTGTGTCTCTTACCTGTCGTTTTTTCCGTTGCATTCGGTTTGAAATCACAACGATTCTAAAGAAGTTTCACTTCAATAAAAAAAAAATATTATGTCATTGTCAATAAAATTAAAGTATTTTTTCTTCACCTACCCCTTGGTTCTTTGATTGAATAACATCATATCATAGATTATATATCCTATTTATTGCAATACAAATAATCATTCATTAAATCGGTACCGGTCTACCTTTGATAGTTATTAATAAATTCAGATCAATTCAGCTTATCCAAGCCGACGGTTAACTGTGTAACCGACACAGAGTAAACAGTTAAACACTTAATAGAGACAGCCAGTAAAAACCACCGCGAAAATAGTTCATAATTCAAACTGGTATCTTTCAGCGTGACGTTTGTTTACTTTCAAGTGGTACTATAAAGAACCCACATGGCCGGGCATATGTCGGTTTCCAGAACGAAGTTGCGACCGTGGCAATGAATCTTAATCTTAAAATTAACTAGACGCCCTCATTCACCATAACTTATTTATAGGTTAGGTACTTAAGGACATTTGGTTTTAATATTCATTGTTTTCATTACTCTGTTAAGATTTAATGTCTATTTTACATTATTTATAACCGTGTGCCGTGGATAAGGTCCCATATTATTATCTACGTAGGTTAAGTTAATTAAATGGTTATTTGTGACCATCAGATAGTTGCGGAAAGCGTGACAATGAATTTTAATCTTAGAATTTACTAAGAAGATTGCTCATTTACTTTATTAATAATAGTACCCGGATGACCGAGCTTTGCTCGGTTTAGTGTTGCTTAACAACGCCATTTACTGAAGTAGCTTTAGTATTGGTACTTGCCAATATATTTATGTCAGGAAGAGTATATTGTAGAAGTTTATCATTGCCTGAAAACACCGATAAAACGACATTTTCTAAAAATGAATCCTAGCTAGATCGATTTATCGCCCCCGAAGCCCCCTATATACTAAATTTCATGAAAATCGTTGGAGCCGATTCCGAGATTCCAATTATATATATATATATATATATAAGGTATTAGATAATAGTTGATGTGATAAACTATACGTTTGTTAAAGCTGTTAATTACAATGTAACCGAGTTACAACTTACAGCTGGCTTTAACTAGATACCTTATTATCATTATTATATAATAACTTTTGTGTATCTAATGACCATCGCAAATTAACATAAACGTGGCATCACGTGGAAATTCCCATTTTTTTCAATATTGAGTAATGTAGCACGAAATGCTAAATAATGCTGTTTCAAAATTAATTCCGAGGAACTCTGGTTGTGCATTATTATTGCACGGTGACTAACTCTTTCTACGAAGAGTAGGTAAACATTATTCCCCAAAGTTTGTTAATTGCATACCTACATGCGGAGAAAATCAATGCAGTTTATAAGCTACTCGTGTTACTTAGGGTGGGTTGTTCGTACATTTTTAACCACAGCTAACTTTAACCAAGTTAAATTTAACCTATTTAAAATACGAAACTGGGTTGCATAAGTGACTGTTAGGTTAAGTTTTGACTATAATTTATTACTTTATTAAGTTTTGACTAAAGTTTATTAGTCAAGACTTAACAGTTTATCTTTTGAAGGTTTTTAAACTTTAACCGAACCTTTAACCTCGCGGGGAGCAACTTGCTCCCCGCTCCACTCTTACGAGAATTAAACACTGTTAAGTTGCTACTAAACCGTTTTTTGTACGCAGTATCATACTATTTTAAATCGCTGGTATTCCAGAACATATAATAATAATAATAACGCTTCACACTCATAGCCCCACACTAGGATTCCCTGTGTCGTGGGTGCCATATAATTTCTGTATTTCTTCTAATTACTCAAGCAAGCGTTTCACAGTGGACACCAGTGGACACCAAACTGTGGATAGCATTGACATAGGTAGGTACACAAACTAATATTATGCGAAAACAAACTTTATTTATTTATTTATAACATAAATGTCTACTCGGGAATTTAACTACATACTTAGTTTAGTTGACACTGTGACTACTGGCTCACTAAGCTTACGATTAATTATCATACACTAGCTGTTGCCCGTAGCTTCGCACGCGGAAAGACAGAAGATAGACCGCAACTATCTATAACCACATCGTAAAAAAATATCTTTAGACTGTGCTTTTACTACGTAAACTATAACCTAGCGACGACGACCTATTTAGAACGACACCCTCGCCGCAGAGACTTTAATCAATTTTGGGCTAATGGCCTAAAATTACCTAATGAAATGGAACAACTTGTCTGTTATATTATTGTAACACGAAATTGTAGGCATTATCTTGAAATTCATGAGTCATAGTCCACTTTCATTTATACGCTTCAAAGTTCAATGTTAAGCTCTAAATAACTAGATGACGATTTCACAAAGGCCATAAGACTATAAAGAATTGTTTATCTATGTAATTAAGTCCGCAGACATTGTTCTGCAATATTATCTATGGCTTTCACTCATGATAGTCCACTACAGGCTACGGGGCTCTCGTAGCTAAGGAGGCCCAAAGCATACCAAGACACCATACGTAAATTATTTTGTTACATGATGTAAAATGTAACATGCCCTGACATTATTAGGTCACACTAAGGCGCATCAAATGTTAGGAATTTCAGTACTTTTTTCAACGAAATTAACTAAGCATCCTTATAATAAGATTTGATGAGATTTGGTGTTCCAAGTAAACTAAAATTAATGTTGTAAAGTACATGTAAAAAAATATGAATTTTTTATCTAAATACAATAAAGTTAACTGCCATCAGGTAACCTTCACAGTAAACCTCTTTAAAATAAACCAATTTTCTTAGAAGTGAAAGTTAATTCGAAAGAACGGATAGTTACAAGACTTGCAAGTAATTGGAAATGTTCTAAATTTTTAAGATCAGCACAAAAAATCCATCACTAATCCTAATTTAACAAAATGTCAAATGCGATACCTAATAAAAGGAAAAAAAAACTTTTCTTGATAAATAAGAACTTCTTACTTTACTACTATTATGTAAGATACTATAGTGTCTTCTGTGCTTTAATTAATAAAGCGACGGCAGTTAAAAGTGACTGAAAACTTTCTGCTATCGATATTGCTGATAAAAAGTTACCACATAAAAAAATGAAAATACTTCCGAACAAATTGTTAGAAATGTCGGCACGGAAATGTGCGAAAATGCCAATATTATAGCTTTCTTATGTCTTCGGACCACCGAGAAGTGGAAATGCGCGCCTAGGGGATCATGAATTGTCGCATACCCCAAAAGAAGACATTTCAAGTAAGTATACCTCTACCACTGCGCTGCGTACATTAAGTAGCTTTAAATGTCGCAGTAATAAAAACAGCTTTTTATGAAAACGGCATCGTGCCATAATATTGGACGGTAAAGTAAAAATCACTTTAATTTAATCTATAACAGTTTAATATTTATGCTATACCCGGATATAAAGGATTACCTACCTACCTTATTTACCTACTTATAATTTTAAAATAAAATTAAAAAGTTTTGTTTACACTAAAAATAGCAAACTCTCGATTTTAATCACTTTTCATCATCGGTTCATTCCTTTGCTAGCTACGATGCCACAGACAGACATACAGATACACAGAAACTTCAAACTTATAACATCCAACTTTTTTCGTTGGGGGTTAAAAAATAAATTTCAGTACAATTTAATGTCAGGTCTAATAAGTGTTTTGAAGGTATGTAACTATTTATCTATGATTTTATTTTAATGAATACCTATCTATCAAAATGTAGTCCTGGTTATACTTAAATTGGAACGGATTTGGATGCACTTCTCATAGATCGAAAGTATGTCAACCTAATTACACAAAAACGTCATTCTCTACGAGGTACAACTACTGCTACAATGTAGATGTGTCACGACTATGTAGATGTGTCGAAAACTCTCATACAATATCACCTATCAACCTTATCAACAGTGCTGGATTTGTCAATAGGCCGTATAGGGCGCGGCCTAGGGGCGGCAGCGTCCTAGGGGCGGCAGATTTCAGAAGATGATATTATAGATGATTTTGCTATTAAAAATGCTGTAAAAAATTGTGATTATTGTTTTTTTACGCACTTTCTTAGTGACCAATTCAGTGTCTTCCTTACTATGAATGGAAAATTATTATTTTAGAAAGTTACATATATAAATCCGGTACTGCTTATCAACCGAACAAAAGTTCTCTAAAAGTATAGCGCACGATGTCGCAAGCAAAATATAAATATAAATAAAAATAAAAATTCCGATGTGTTTGAGAGGTTTAAGATTTAATACAATAAATTACTGAAATATAACCTCCCAATAGTCCCAGTACCAGCACAAAAGCAGGCACGTAATAATGAAAATAACAAATAGGAACATTTGTATTGAAACGAGATAGAGCTTCATAAACTCGGTTTAGAACTTTAGAATATCAACACTCCCCCTTCAATGCTGCATTAAAAGCCACACTGAAATCGTTTATTCTGAAGTTCACACATTCATTGCGAATAAACTCTAAAGCGGATAGAGTTGTGATGAGTTCATGACAGATGACTCAATACAAAATGTTTGATGAGTTTGTGCGTCAGAACAAGTAAAAATCCAGTGGCATCCGTTTTAAACCCGATATGCCCGGATGCACCAAATCTAAAGTTTATTGTTGTTAAAAATCAACCGAAAAGATATAATGTTTTAACAGCAGCATCTGGACAATGTTGCATAACAGTGCTGAGGTTTTATGAGAAAATTATTATTTTAATCTTATGTCGACTTATGACTTTCGTGCGTCTTCTGACATTCTGACTTGACCGATTGAGATATAGGTAATGCCGTAATTTTGTTACACGAATCTTCGCCGTCCACAGAACACTCTTGCCATCAACTAACAAACACTATTTTTATCATATAAACTGAAATTATATTTACATACATAATATGTTATAGAATACTGAAGCAACATAAAATGAAATAACCAAACAGTGTCCTAAAATGCGATTAACAAACCATAATGACTTAATTAAAAATATTTGCTATTACTATAAGAACGGTAAAATTTGAGGAGAACATTATAAATAGTGTGGTAAAAGCAGGAAGTGAAGTGTCAAGTGACAGTCGTAAAACATTCATCACGTCCCGGTCCAAAGCTAACCCCGAAGGTCAAGGCACCTTCCAAACGCTATTCCCGGACGTTATAATTGCCAGTTGATAGTACCTATAATATGTTATGTATTCTCAGTATGCTAACCAATGATGTTATAAGTAAAAAAGAGGTAGATATGTCATTGCGCGCCGAAGATGAAGATCGTAAGAGCAGTCAATTGACCTAGTCTGCTCGTAGTCGTTCTGTCAATACAAGACGATAGGCAGTTTTGTTGTTGTCAGAAGTGCTTGAGATTTGACATACAACGTTAAAATGCCTTCGTGTATTATTGTAGTGTGATTGGTGTAGTGAAACAAAAGATAAACGCGTGTGTGTTGTAGCTCTTTTCGGAACAGATTTTTTGGTTGATTTGTAAGGGCATGACTTATCTATAGTTTTTAAATATCATTGATGCTAACCGTCTAAGAGCTCATGCAGTCGATGACCGAGCAGTGTTACCACCGCGGCAAGGGGCAAGGTCAAGGCACCTCCCTGTCTTGATGCCAGCTATTCCGAGACTGGATGCACAATGCTTTTTGTGTCCTTATTGCTCGGATGAAATACTAATACTTGAAGCGAAAATATCGGAAATAAAGTTAAAAATAATAATAATTCGTATGCTGTTGTAACGATACTTAAGTATTTATTGTAATTGGTAATAATATGCGAGCCTAATTTTAATTAATTTGGACGCGTGGAAGGAGGCTTTACTTTAATTTAGATTTTTTAATATTATACATACATAATTTCATAATGATACACATGCGTGTAAAAACAAAATAGTTAAGACTTTTCACCTCTACTATAAATTACATGCATAAAAAATTCAAATTGTCTTCTGTTACGTATGTTAAGATCTCAATTTGCTTGACAAATACGAGTAGATGTCACTTTCATGACAAAAGTTATAAATATATCCAACTATTTTGGTCTTGGTTACAAACTTTAAACTCCCCTAAATAACCAACACCATGCACATAACTCAAAACATGGAAGCTTCCTTGCACAATATATTTTTAATATTCCTTAAAAGATAATCGCAAAATTATTTCGTAACAATATGCATAACGTATGTAATTTAACTAAGAGCCGTTATATAACTTAAAACGTTATTACACATTTTTAAATAATTATAACAGTAACATTTTTATAATAAAATTATTCTTAATTAAAATCGTATCTAATGAAGGTCAGCAGTGAAATGTGGATGTTATCCTGGACAATAAAGTGCACTAACTCAAAAATAACTTATTCGTCCGTGTTAACGCCATAGAGATTATATTTTAATGGTGAGCCAAAAATCAAAAGGCTCCGATAATGGCGAAAGTAATTCATCATTTGCTTGACGTTATCACATTATAGATTACTATTACTGGCATCCTAAAATAACATCATACCTAGCCAATTACTTAACTTTTCCCTCGTTAAAAGCATACGTATCTAGATATATGCATTATGCATACCTAAGGTAACCATACTGACCATACTTCCAGCTTTGAGCGGGATTGTCCCGCTTTCAGGCTGTGTGTCCCGCTGTCCGGGGGACAAAATAGTCCGCTTTGTACCAAATGTATAACCTATTGGCTAGTATACTTACTTGTGTACATCCAATTCACCGAAATCGCGCCTGTTCGAGGTATACAATAATAACTGTCACACGGTTAAGATTCTATATCAAACACCGGTAATTATTTAACGTCCTCCATTCTATTTACATAATAACATTGTAAGACAATTAGATTATGTATGGGTTTAACAAACGAAAGGGAATGGTTCGTAGTTCATACGATAACAAAACATGTCACTTTAGCTCGTCGTCACGCAATAGCTAAAACGTCTACCTATTTCTAATTATACACGTCTAATTAAACAGCATGGCGTTAACTGGCGTAAGGTCAAGTACACTCGTACATTGCGCGATAGCTTAAATATTAGCACTATGCGGATTGCTGACTAGTCGAGCAACTAATCGCTTATGTAACTATGCACACGTGAACATTGCAAATTTACAATGAACGTTTTTGTACTGAATAAATAAACCAAAACCGAATCAGCAGCGTATTTACATTTGGATATAGATGTTCGAACCGAACTGAATCTCTGCTTAATAAAACGGTCACTGATGTTTGCTATAAAACTTAAGCACTAACAATAAAACGAATTTGATAAAAGCCGAATGGTTACTAAAATATTGCCGATTGGAAATCCCATCGGGCTAGTACGTAAACATTTGATACATCAACCGATGCAGAAATTGCATTGGTAACATGATGACTCGATTTCTATATTCGTGTACCTATCTGACTAACGGTTTTTTTCAAGGATTGCAACTTCGAAATAATGTATTCCATATAATTATCTAATATTTATTGCATTCATACTAATACCAAGTAATAGATGTTCAGTATTTTATCTGTTTTCACTTTATAAATTTCATCGTGACCGTGGTATTCACATACCATAATATATTTGTACAATACATTGCACATATTATTATCTTATAAACCAGATATCTGCAATAAGCCGTGTATTATTGAAAATTCCGAATTCTTGTTCAAATAACTTGTGTAAACGAATACTAAAGTATTATTCTTTCAGTTACATATGCAAGACCGAGAGCGTACACCGTACAGTCTATCGTCACTAGACCGTAGATTTTAACGTTCATAAAACTTTGGCATCGTGAGGTATTTCACTATTGCGGGACATTCAAATTGGGCGGCGAGAATTTCACCGTGCCAATCGCAATGCGGATAACATTGGCATTCTCTCGTTATCACAACAAGGCCGTCCCTTCTCAACTACCCAACGAGAAACTGTCGCAGTCAATGAGGATTTCAACTAAAAAATAAATAAGTAAAAAAAATATGACTGACAGCTTATCAAAAAACCCAAGTAACTTTAGAGCATGAAAGGATTTAGGTAAGCATTCATGTGAAAGGAATAAAGTAAACGACGACGTAAACAGCGCTCTTTCGCTTGACGTCGCGTTGAAAAACGTGCATAATAAATGTTATAGTTAATGTAAAAGAGCTGCCATAATCAAACAGTTCAAAGCCATTTCACAGTAATAACAATTATAACGACTCTTGAGAAAGTTATTGAGACCATAAAACTTTGGCGACTTAAAAGGAAAAGAAGCATGATACGAAGTGATGAAAAATTTAACTACATACCTAATTAAATAAATATTAACATGAAGGTAAATGACAACAAAATAGTTTATATAATACATTTTTCAAGCAAAGTAATTCGCCTTAACTAATAAATGTAAAAGGTAAGGAATTATAAATTATTATCCTGTGATTACTCCCATTTAGAGTAACATATCAAAGAAATAAACTCGTAATTTGTGACATAAAAAAGTCATTCATGGGACATCAGAATACTGCACAACTAAATACTCAGTTTCGGACAAACGAAAAATTTCCAGTATTGTTTGTAACTTATTGTTATTTTACACATGTTCTAGATAGTGTTAGTACCAGAAAAAGGGGCCTGAACACAAAGCTATGTATAATTTTTCAACACATATTCAAAACAAACGGGACAAAGAGGTATGACGAGTAGCTTCATGCATGGTCAGTCACTATACGGGCTGGTTGTTATTATTATTAAAACATGTACAATGTACATACGAGTATATGATTTCAATTTTTCGATATTGTCCACTGTAAAGTATCTTACAGTGGAACATAGTCTTTGCTCTTTGAAAAGCCGTCATCGTTAAAACATTGCGTTATTATGACACTTAGATATCCCATTTAGCATCCGAGGCAAAATTGAATGATTTTAAATCTAGGTAACGAGGTAAATTAGATAATTAAACAAGGTAATACTTTAAAAACTAAATAAACGCTTTTATAATGTCAACTGTCAATCTACTAAAGCGGAAAAATTGTGACTGTTATGGAATTCTTTCAACTGAGGCCAAACATAACTGCAGTATCTAATATAAGTATGTAATTAACACACAACACAACATTATGAGCGTGCAATCGATACCACACAGCGTTACCCCACAAATAGTCCAATAGGTGAAGTATAAACTGAGCCTATTGCACTTGAAACTATTATTGTCTTACAGATATTATTTTCATTAATCCGCAACAGTTGATAACATCATTACAAAGCGGACAGCACGGGCTTCAGCTGAATAACACGGACCTAAGTAATAACATTACTTAACCAGGTCAACGGGCCAGTACGAGCATAATATAGTAGAACATGCGAGGATTATGACAAATCCTCTTTCCAACCTTTTTATAGCGAAGCTGTACTTAGACGTAGCTTTCAAATGCAGTGTTTTACATAAAATTAAATTCTAACATTCCTGATGCCTGGCAAACATTAATGCAATACATCGAAATAAAGTATGTACAATTTGAAAAATATAATTTCTAATGATTAAACTATTTCGCCACCGATTCCGGATTCTAATTTACGTAATGCTCGCTTCGCAATTAGCGGATTTTAAAATTTTTAACCACTATTTCCAACGTTTAGGGACTAATTTTCCAAAAACGCTAAAATAAATGTTTTATTTTTTGTTCCCAAACATCCAATTACTAATATCACAGCGCTCTCTTCAAAATCGGCAAACTTTCAAACAAACTTTTAACCCCTATTTAACCCTTTTAAATAACAATATAAATCCTCATTATCACAAAGCTACGTCACGAGTACGACGACATACACCTCACAATAATATTAAGAAAGAACAATCACCGAGAGCATAATTTGCAAACGGTGTTTGCGTTTAGTAGCTTTCAATGTAAATGTCCTACCTTACTATTCGCGGAGGCATGCAAACGTATTTGTGTGGCATTTGTGCATGTGTAAGGCAATATAACATACTTATTATTCGAAGGGAGTGCCTAGTAAAGGAGAGCCTGTGAGTCACACGTGGTGACCGCAATCAATGCGGGGTTACTCACATATTATATGCTGTGACACGGCATTCCAAGTCCGAAAACAAAACAATGCAATATTCAACTATATACTTCAATTACACTCATAGCAGAACAAATTATATAAAGAGTACGTCGTTGACGCAAATACGAAGTAGGCTAGATATGGAAATAATAAGTTACTTATTTATATCGATAAAACGATGGGATGATCAAGGAGTAAGGTATTAAACATCTCTAGATGTGGTATTTACAACTGTTATAACGTTATTGATACCCCTAAACACTTGTAATAAAATAAGCAAGGTTGCCCCACGCTGCGTTTTGGAACATTGTTTTTTTTCGGATGTGGTCATTTAATAATTTGGATTTATAAAACGGTGCTCTATACATAAAGATGTTAACTGAATTGGTGTTATTAAGATTAATAATTTAATATCAAGTTAGTTAATATTAATTTAACTCTCCTATAATTTCAAACTTCTCATTTTCTGATACTGATTCCTTTGCGTTAGAACGATTTTCCGAAAAGGAGCGAATTGAAGGCCGTAGAAAAATATAAAATGCGATTAAAAATACCACCCCAAGTGCGAATTCTCGATGAATCATACAGTATAAAGGCCACAATAGAATTGTGAGAACAATTTTACTTAATAAATTCCGCTCCGCCATTTGTTGTTTCAAGCGTCGCAAATGTGTAATTAGGGCGCGCAAACATTCTTTTTCTCAAACAAACCGTTGTCGTATGGGTGACGATGTAGATGATATCGTAAAATTATGGTTGGTTAATTCTAAAAATAAAAAATCCAACAAAGAACATTCCTGTTAAATACTTTTGAACTGCTAATATTTTTAAGAATATAGCCGGCAAACGAGCTGACGTTAGACCTGATGGTGGAGTGTTAATTGTGTCCATTCGTGAATTAGACTATGATGTACTAATTTCTCAATTGAAATCTACAATGACTGACTGTAGTAGTCACGATAGGGTTTTCTACACCCGGTAGAACCCAGTATACCCGGGTATATGAAAAAAAATACCCGATACCCCGTATTAAAAAAAGTCGAATACGCCGAAAACCCTAAGTCACGCTATCAAATATAAGTAAACAGGGTCGGAATGATTAAAACAAGTTGTTTTAAAACACTATATTATTATTATGTTTAAAACAGAATTTAAACGGTGTTTTTATCACACCTTTAAAAACACACATTAAAACAAGTTTTAAGCTTTGTATAAAACAATAAGAAAAAAAGAAGCTTTAAAACTATTTTTCATGGCGAATGAATTGACATAAAATGAAAATAAATTTATATTTAGGAGTCTAAATAGCTTGACATAAAACTAGTTGAATCTATGCTACTACATACTACTATGTTATATTTTTGAACTTTTATTGGAGTACTTGTTTATCTTGTACTTGAAATACTTATGTATAGTGTTGTCAATTGATATAATGTTTGTGCCAAAGCGCAAAAACTGCTAAACAGATTTTTTAAGGTGCACTACCAGTAGATAAGTCGTACGACTCATCTACATTTTATCAAAATCGATAAGATACAAAACGAAGTTACTTTAGCTCTCGAATGTACAAATAAAAGATAATTTTTAGTATGGAACTACTAACACGATTTCACAAATACACTGATCTGTCATTGTCATCAGAAATTTTGTTAGCGTAGTGGAACACACTGAGTATCCACTAGTATTAAAATAAATATAAACAATAATAAAAAAATAAAAAAATACATATTAATCTATCACATTAATATTGATAAAATTTATTTAGAACCGCTAATTGAATCCAGAACACTTTAAATCGGCAGCATAGATACTCCTAGGGGGTATCAGGGGGCAGTGCTGTGATCAGCAGGCATTAATACAAACTTGCACAAATACTGCAAAAATTGTGCAAAAGAGGGTTTAATTCCATAGTAAAATGTTCTGCACGAATACAATGCCCTATCCTTCTTAAAAGGCACCTGTCAATTATGCATAGATTAACGGCATTGAAATGCACAGGTATAAAGGTATATCAACAAAGTAATTGAACCGCGACAATACCAGCGATTTGCATACAAATGTGGGGTGGAGTATGAGTATATGAGCTCATCTACATATAAATAAAGCCCTGACGCACTCAAGTTCAACATTGAGCCCAAAACGGATCGCCCTTGAAACATCAAAATTAGACAAGTATGGCAATAAATTAAATACAAGCTGCCTTCAGAATCCTCGATTTTGTACGAGTATTTGACTTTGAGGCCAGTGACGTTCACAAATGAGACGTTTCATATCAGTCCTCAGGGTGGCTACATCCATAACCAAATTAACCAATCAAAATGTTCTCTAAAGTGTTATTTAAGGTTTTCAACATTTACAGCTGTCTTTGACTTGCAATGACCAATTAACATCAGATAGACTAAATAGCAACTACCTAATTTCATACAAAAATAGACCGAAGATAAATAATTTAATGAATTACATATAATTCAATAGACAATAAGCAGTAGCAATGTTTTTCAATACGGCAGACGAGATAAGCCTGTATCTGTATCCTCTCTTGTGTGATTCACAATGCGACCTACCAAGTTGGGTTTAACAACAAAAATACTGTTTCCGCACGATAAATAACAAATCGAGTATGGCCGCGATAACGTGGTAAGCGTGTGAATAAATATTTAACGGACACGAGGTTACAATACTTACAGTGACATTTACAAAAACATTTAGAAGTTATCACAGGCTACAAAACACACAAGCAAACAAAAACGCAAACAAAATGAACCCACCCGCAACAAAAATTATGCCCATCTCAATAAACCATGCTCAATACATTTGAAAAACATATCAAAGCTTGTTTATACCCCTTTTTACTTACAACCGATGGCAAAAATAATAACATAAGAGGAGATTTCACTGAATCTTGTGTAGTATCTAATCGGTTAGCGCGGATTCAAAAAGCGTGATCGATCCAGAACATTTGGACGAGCGCCAAGTATAGTTTCCAGCAGCCGTGCCCAACGGTAAACCAACTTTCGATGATATAAAGTTTTTTAATTATGTGTATACAGACCATTCTGGTGACGTTGGTGAGGTCCCAGGCGGACCTCGTCTTGCCACGCGACTGCGTGCCATCTTTGCGCCTGCCCAGCGAACCGTAACTCGCCGGTACTCCGTTCTCTTCCCGCTTACGGCGACCACCCCTCCTCAACGACGAGAACCAATTCGAAACGGACCCTCGACGCTCATCTTCGGCGGCCACGGGCCCGTTCTTGATAAACATTACTTCACTAGCGCTAACGCACCTCGCACATCACACACACAGCGGCCAGAACCCGCACGGACACCAAAATTAGTGAAGCTCAAACCACAAAAACCTACAAGCCCAAAACACACATTACAATAAAAACGGCCAGATAACAAAGCAAAATAATAAGTGGAAAACTGCATGACTACACGTCGGCGATAACGTAAGTCGCCGCGTCGGACTCCTACGTTGTTGTTGCCAAAATAGAGAAGGTGAAACTATACGAGATGGACTTTTGTTTTGCGGTGCATAAGAAGCTGCATCGTTGATAGTGGACACTAGAACACTGGAGCTGGACACACCTGATCGTAGTCGTCATCATAGGTGCGCGCGGCGCGGGCGCATCGCATCAGCACTGGCCACCAAAGCGCGCCGCACAGCAGGCGAACATGCAAGCACATGGCGCGCCATACACTTCCCGCTAAGGAGCACGACCACACTCGACTGAAGAGAGGCGCGAGCGCCGCCGGAGTTTGGCACCGTGACAACTATACGTAGTTTCCTTATCTTTCTACACTTCGCGTCGGCTTTTACGACAAACACCTGATTCGCCGAAACTTTTTGTTTACCTTACAAATTACGTATAATACTTCAGTTGTTCTTTAAAACAATAAAATTACATAATTTTTCAGTGGGTAATTTAATTGTGTTTCGAGATAATGAATGATTAAAGGTAGCAAATTAAAAATATCTAGTAAATAAACGTTATCAATCAATTTATCATCGTTCGGATGAGTGGTAGTAGAAATAAATAAAAACAATTGGCAGAATTGGTTTGCATTGTTCCAGTGTGACATCGCGTTTGTTATCAATACTGGCTGAGGCAGCGCGGAAACGGTCAGAGGAAGCGTGATAAAACCGATAAATTGCGACCATTGTCCACTTTCAGGGAATACCACGGTCGTTTACAAACTAACTTGAAGCGGGTTCCCATGCCAATGCTAACATTACAAAGCTTTTGTCCATAATGTGAATCCGGTGAATCATACATGACGATTCAATCATTGTATACAATTGATTTAAATTAATTTTGTCTGGTATGTATGTCATCTAAGACCTATATGTTAGCCTTTTTGAAGTACACGTACAATTTGTGTCATTTATCAAGCTTGTCTTCTAGCTAGACGCTCTCTATACATGTAAAAAGGTTATTTATTAAAGGTATGTCTAGCAACGAAATATTATTTCTACAGGAATAAAATTATTTACGAAGTAGCCGTTATAACTAAGTAATTACCAATAGTTAAGTAATTGATAACATAATGCGTTCAGATTACGTGCAAAATGTATTAGTGCAATTAAAATATTTTTAATGCAATTAAATGGTTTTAGTGTTGCATTTGGACTGATAGTAAAGTGAAAAATAATGTAGTTAATAAATTAAAAGAATATTAGGAATATAGTTAACTATAACTAATATTTAGGAATTTTCTCAGTTATCAAGTGCAAAGATAAGAGTTAAGGAGTCATATTGTCAACAATACAAGCAACGATAACAGAGGCAATGAATCATAGGCCTGTAATTAGGTAATGATTCTAATTATTTTTGGAAATTGCATTATTAACAGGGTATTAAATCTTTTCAACTCACTTAACTCTATACATACGAGTATAAGTTCTCAACTTCTACTTATTATAAACAGAAGCCAAAGAAATATGTATTAAATTCTATATTGCATCGATACTAGTTGTATAATATAATGTAACCTAATTACGTATATTATGCACATACTTATTGCAGATACTGCAGAGATCAAGAACATGAGCAATCAAAGTATACATGCAACTTAAGTAAATAATTATAATTACGAAGTTATCTATAAACCTTTTCTAATTCCATTAAATAAAAATAATTAGAAAACCCTTAACTACGTTATAAAAATATGAGTAATAATAAAAATTCCAACGTCCGACGGGTAGTCATAGCAATTTCCACTTATTTATCTCTTATCACTTGAAAACTTACAACTGATTGAACTGATAACACTTGAAAACTATGAATTAAACTTCTTTTTAATTTGTAATCACTTCACAGTAAGGATCGTTTCGCGGTTCACAGACGACTTTACATACATATACCGTGTATATTATGTATTGTATTCGTACAGACAGCGTCACCGTCCCGACCCTATGACGGCCTGCCAGTGACTGAGTCTGAGTAGTTGAGTACGCGACACGCGTACTAGTTCACTTCACTCATGCCTCATGCCTCTCTCTCAGCCGTAGTAAAGTCTGCATTGAGAGCTTACGTCACGTTGGACAGCAGTTTTGAATGAAAGGATGGGGAGTCGGGGATACTAATTTCCATCCCTAAATGCATTCAGAATTATCACGCCCGCATCAAATGCGCAATCCAATGAGCAACGTATCGGTATCCTCTATTTCTTCTCCTATATAGTTAATACTATTATATTTTAATATGTTTAGTTACACTAAACATTTTATTATGAATGAACGTGGCGTGTTAATTGCGATGGAACTATTGCTTTATGAATGCTGTCAGGATTTTGTATTTTTGAAATCCTACTAAATAAATAAATATTTCAGCATCAGCATTTTTTAATGTTACAGTAACGCAGTTCAAATTAATTAAATTTTTCTTTTCCAATTAACATTAAAAACTCGCTGCACTGAGCGGTTTTTCTTACTATGAAGTTTGAACCTTTTTCCTAATTGTTAGTCATCAGCTAGGTAGGTAGGTACTTTATTCTCTTATTTATCTTTTATGATACGGAAGGTTTAATTACTTTTTATATGATTTTCTGTCATTGTTCTATCGACGCACAGTGTTTTTTTTGCCCTAAAAAAGTGACATCCATTACTAACTGCATAATCCTAATCAGTAGTTCATTACAAATGCTAGAGTAGAACACCCGCGTGTCAATTATGTATACTTTTTTTTTTTTAAATGTTTAAAGTTTTCAAAGGTCAAACGGTCAAAATACTAAAAATAATTCGTAAAAAAAAAACTAAACACAATAGAGATTTGCTTGTATTGCAGGTTTATGAAGCAATTTTAGATGCATACTTTTTCGTTTTTATTTTATCAATAATGATAATAGAAGCCGCAATAAAAAATGTTTTACCGAAATCAGTAATTATTTTTTTATAATTTTTCTATCTCGAAGTAGAACCTCTGTTTGGTACAAATAGATTCCTTATACTAAGGTTTATCACTCACAAAAAAATTACTTTCAACTCAGGCCTACTTTTTGAGAAAACGATTTTCAAAAGTTTCAATTAGGGTTGTCACTTTTTTGACCTTAAGTTTTTATTACCTAAAATAAGCAGCTTTTTATGTCAAATAATACTAACGATTAATATTTAATCATTATTAGCTGAAATTGTTAAATACAGTGACTACTATGTATATTTATTTATTTATTTATTTATTTAATCTTTATTGACCACAATACAGGATTAAGGTACAAATGGCGAGTTTAATGCTTAATGCATTCTCTGCCAGCTAACCATTAAGCCAAACAGAAACACACGATGAGTTTCTAAAGTTCTTCCTCTGTCACCCGCTGTCCGAGATTTATTGAACACTGTTAATGAAGAAAGTATCTGGCATGTAGATAAGAATAAAGAAGCAGAAGAGAGGTCGCAGGACGACAACTGTGACGCGCGCTTCTAAAGCTTGCCTCGGACCTGTGACGTCGCGGCGGGGGGCGGGGAGCGGTACGCGGGAGCGTTTTATAATATGACTATCTCAAAATTATAGTATGAGAGCTATATGTAATACTTATGTCGTTGGAATCATTATGAAACAAGCTAATCATTAAAACAAATATTAGTCCCGTATTGTTTTTTATTGTATTCATAATTTTAATGCGAAAAAAAATATGCGAAATAAATAAATAAATAAAAAGAAAAAATCGACATAATTAAATGAAACAACCATTATTTCGTAATTATTATGTTTAATTTACATAAATATCCATAGTTCAACATGAATGAATAAAAAATAAAACAAAATTAACAAAAAATTCGATTAAAATAACATTTAATATTTGCGGGGGGGAGGGCGGACACAAAAATGACTCTTAAAACGTCCAATACTCATTGTGGGTGTGGTCTATAGACTTGAAATTTTTTGTTTGTCATCATTGTACTTTTCAATCAATCAATGATCTCAAAATTGTTGTAACTTGTAATTTGTCATATTCTGTCCACGAAATGTTAAAATGAAACGTCAAATAAAGTTCTGGAACCTATAAACGGCCATCTTGGGTTAGATAAGTTAATCTTAGTTTGAACTTTGAACGGAGTTTATCTATTATCGCAGTGCTAGGAAACGCTTTTTCGGAAGTTATCGATCCGTTAGCGTTATTGAATAGATAATCTCTCGACAAATAGACCTTAGAAACCGGGCATAAATGAGTTGAAATTTGGTACTTATGTACTTTTCTGTAACCCAAAGACGAAAGTATAAAGTAAACAACGGAATTTTGTTTTTTTTTAACCAAATCAAAATTAATCAAGAACTGTTTTGCAAACCGTATTGTGTGCCATGTCAAATGAAAGGGCTATTTGTAAGGATCTCAAATATATTTTTGTTATAGTTCTACAATGGATAGTTTTAAAATTATTCAAAAAAGAATGAAAATTAAAGCCAAAAATTGACCATCCCCCCCCCCCTCTCTGAAACTACTAAAGCTAGAATTTTGAATGAAATACAGAGACGTTTACTTAAATATTACAGGAAAACATATAAGAAGTCTATGGTCTTAAACAAGCGGCAAAAGTAAATAAAATAGAAAAATAACGGTAATAATCAACGTACGGAACACTCTCCAAGCGAGATTAACTCGCACTTCAAGTTTTTTAAAAATATGGACATAGTGTTGATCTAAAATTCCAAATTATGTTTAAGGAATAGATTGAAAGATTATTCAAGATTTGGATCAATGTTTTTTTATGGTTTTTGGTTTTAAAAAAAGAATTACGTAGCTAATTGGTAACCTCCTTTTTTAAAGTCGGTGAAAAGCTTGTCTCGGAAATATATATTCAATCCATCCATCATCAGCATTACATTACGTTTAAATGAGAATTTACCGTCGCTTCTTAAAGTGAATCTGATTTGACCTTTTTGTGACAACCCTAAATTTACATTTTTGACCTCAGTACATTAAAATCGTTTTCTCAAAAAGTAGGCCTGAGTTGAAAGTAATTTTTTTGTGAGTGATAAACCTTACTATAAGGAATCTATTTATACTAAACAGAGGTTCTACTTCGAGACAGAAAAATTATAAAAAAATAAATACTGATTTCGGTAAAATATTTTTTATTGCGGCTTCTATTAACATTATTGATAAAATAAAAACGGAAAAGTATGCATTTAAAATTGTTTCATAAACCTGCAATACAAGCGAATCTTTATTGTGTTTAGTTTTTTTTTTACGAATTATTTTTAGTATTTTGACCGTTTGACCTTTGAAAACTTTAAACATTTTTTTAAAAAAAAGTATACATAATTGACACGCGGGTGTTCTACTCTAGCATTTGTAATGAACTACTGATTAGAAATATGCAGTTAGTAATGGATGTCACTTTTTTAGGGCAAAAAAAACACTGTGCGACGGTTCTAGATCCGTTCAATTTACAGAGTTGTATGTTTTACTAGCTGTTGCCCGCATGCCGCAGCTCCGCACGCGCAAATTACGTTTTAAGTACAGTGGAATCCGTTTATAATGACATCGAAGGGAATTGACAAACACGTCATACTAAGCGGACGTCATACAAAGCATTTTTGTGAAAAAAAAAACCAACCTTCTTTTTTTAGGTAAATAAATACTTATTTTAATAAAGAAACATAGCATATTAAATAAAAATTAAAATTGCACGTAATAAATACACGTATTTTCATTATTTGAGATTCAAAACAAATACAAGCCACGTGCCGAACGTCGAAGGGAATCAACGAACATTGCCGAAGGTGTAAAGAATCATGTCGGTCACTATAAACGGGCAAAATTTATTAAAAATAGGTCATAATAAGCGACATGTCACTGTAAGCGAAGTCATTATATCCGACTTTGTTAAAAGAATTTTATATGAAAACCAAACTTCGTTTGTAATTACGTCATAATAAGCGGTTGGTCAATATAGGCGGAGTCATAATAAACGGATTCTACTGTACCTTATTTATAGGTACCTCTTGCAGAACAAAATTTAAAAAACGGTGAATTTATATTGAAGTACTTGTATTTAGTAATTTATATACCTCTAGGATTCCTTTAGCAGCGGGTTTTGAAAAATAAGCAATATTCACATTACTTAATTTGTATATTTTTTTTCTTTTTCTTGCAAAATTTTGAAAAACTGAAAAATATGTGTTCCATCAATTTCAGTTGCCAATTTAAAGCAAATCGGTTGATGTTTTAAAAATATTCCATACAAACTATCATCCCGTTTCCCAGGGAAACCTTTTAATTTTCCGGGATAAAAAGTATCCTAAAATATGACCCGGAGTATTAGTAACAACTTCACCAATTTTTATCGAAATCCGTTCAAGGGTTTTCATGTGATGCCCGGACAGATAAACAGACAGACAATAATTCTAAAAAAAAAATATTTTTGTGCTCTAACACGTTATTGAAGTGCCCCCTAATCGAATTTTTTTTTTAATATCTAATGTACAGAAAATTTGCCCTTTGAGTTTTATTATAGATAGTAGATAGATTATGCACAATTGAGAGCGACGAACATGTGAATTCTCTGTTTAACTTAAAGGGAAATTTAATACAGAAGGTACATTTGAATTCAAAATCAAGCGGGAGTCTCTTTATAAGCAAAAAAAAGGTTGAAGGTAAATGCATGGAATTCATGGAATGCATGAAATTCGACTTTATAGCCTAGTGTAGATAACTTATCCAAGATTTCTAGTCGACTAAAACACTTTCAGTAGCTATTCATAAGGAAGTGGTCTACCAAACTGCAACCATGCCAGACCTCTTGGTGCTGCGATCATTTTTTCTTTTTCTCCTCCTCCTTTATGTAGTTATACCAGTGACCAGAGGGGCAAAAGCTGCATATGCTCAATTTTTTTCAAATTTGTATCATTAATCTTGACGTGCAAAAAATCATAATGTAAATTCCTTTGACTACTTACTGATATTTTAACAGTTAAACTTTTTAACTCAAGTTATCGAAAAAATATTTAAAGGTACGCATCTTCAACACAGCAACAGAACAAAAAGTGTTATAGAGAGGTAGAGGAGATTCAATCAAACGGAAAATTAGTACAAGTTCCATTCATGACGACCAACTGAAAACAATAACACAGTAATGTTATTTGTACCGGGACAATAACTATTTAGCGGACACCTAAAATGGTTATCCAATTACTCCAGTTATAGCAGTAATTTCCGCACGTATCGTCACATTTATATGCAACATACGAACGTACCTACATACGGAAAGTTGACGCGACGTGACATCAAAAAAAAATAGTACCTGATTGAGTAGAATTTTGTAAAATTTATTTTGAGTTAAAAATCTGTGATCTTCAATCTGTTTGAGCTTCAAACAATGCAATACCGAATCAGTTTTATTCATATCCATAACTCACTTGTATTAAACAAAGTAGATGCAACCTATCTTCACCAGTATGCCTTATAGAATAGATTAGAAGATTAGAATAGATTATAATAGTTTGGTTAAAAATAGACTTTATGATTTTTTGTATGGAAATAACCGGCAAATGAGCTGACCTGACCTGATGGTAAGTGGCCATCGTCATCCATGAATATCAGCAAAACCAAAGGCATTACTGATGTGTTGCCGGCCAAGAAAGAGAAAGAAAGAACTGGCTCTCAAGTCCCCAGCCGAAACACAACAATTTGTTTGGTGGCTGACTCATAATCAAGGGTGGTAGCTATCCAGGCGAACCCCATGGTGAAATAATAATAGTAATATTGGTATTACTTAGTAACAAATGATGGTTTAAAATTTGAATGATCAATTAAGTAAAACTATACTTATGTTGCATATAGCATTTTGAGTCTCAAAATCAAATACGTGGTTTTAATCAAAGATTAAATATAATTACTTTATATTTTCCTGCATTATAATACTAGCACTAACGAATGAATGCTATAGTTGACCTGGCCTACTTTTTATTCATATCTGAAACCTGAATTTTATGCATAAATCTTTTACTTAAGACTAATTGCACCTTCTACAGAAATATATTTCTTCTGGAAATAGCCAGCAAACAAACTCACGGTCCACCTGATGGCAAAGATGAGTGGCTATCGTTGCTCGTGGACATGATCAGCAACAAGGGCTGATACATTGCTGTCCAAGAGAGAGAAGGAAAAAAGTACTGGCTCTAAAGCTATTTATTTGTTAAGGGTCAATAAAGTACTCGTATACACATAAGTAAATATACAGGATGTCCTGTATTTTATGGTTCAACGGAATGTGGGTGATACAAGAGCTCATTCTGCATCAGAATCACAAAATTTTGTGGTCTTAGGCCCAGTAGTATACAAGATATTAACTTTTTTAGCTTTACAATAAAATTATCATACAATGTAAGGAAAATTTTAAATTTCATGAAAAACATTCTTTTTATGTATTATTTAATTTCAGTGCGACAAGGAATCATATTTTTCTTTGTATTAAATGTTATTAATATGCAATCATAGCATCTAAAAATTAAGACGTAAAATGTGTGCTTATTTTAAATTACATCATAGAAAACATGAATGAAGCTTGTGTAAAAAAATATATGAAAGCCTTGTGGACCATTATATTGAGTGTATCACAAATAATTTTTCACACATAATTTTTGCCAATTTTCAAATATTTTTTACTACCCTCCACACTCTCCCAATTCCAGATTAACAGGGTTCAATTCTAAACCTGATAATTTTAGCATTTCCTAAACCATTATATTCACCAAAAAATATTATATTCACAAAAATATTTACCTAAATCGTAGGTTGTATACTGTAAAAGTAAAAATCTTGTAATAAAATAAAATGATACCTTAGATTCTCTACTGATTAAATGATGCTTTTAAAGTACTATAGACTGTGAAACACAGATATGTAGTTGATTAATTGATTAGCCTAATTAAAACCTATTTTAATTATGGTACTTTGAAGTAAGGATGAAATCAGACCTCTCAAAAGAACTATTGCCACCTATTGCAGGTAAACTATTAATTTGATAAGCTCTCTTCTTTCAGTAGGTATATTATTTTTCTTTCAAAAAAAAACTGAAATTGTACCTAATAGTGGGTTCAATGATTTCTGGTGTAGGTGTTTTCAATGATTGTTGAAAATGAACAACGTAAGCCAAGATAGTACTCTGTTCTAATAATTAATGAGTGAAATCACCTCTAGGTTTCCTACTACTGTCAAAAAATGTGGATGAGGCATCAATCAAAAGTTGTGAACATTTTAATAACTTGCAAAGCTCTTACCTGAATTTCCAAAAGCAACTCCGTTTTCCGACGTCTTATATCAATTAAAGTCTTTTGCTGCTCCGGTGTCAACTCTGAAATAACCAGAATTCTGAAGCTGATACCATAAAACGAAATGAATCAACTGGCCATTGAGGTCAAGATAGTGATTCTTGCATTGAAAATCCATTAGAATTACCGGTGTGAGTAAAGGGGTCTGCATGATTCGTAGCCACATTACTTCCTCCGAGCGACAAATTTTCAAATTCACTTATCATTTCTTATTTTAACTTTATAAACAATAAACAAAAGTTTACATCGTTATAACTGACTGACGGCCATATTTATTTACAACTATTTATATGTATGTATGAAGGAAAATGAAAGAATAGTGTATGTGTATGTATAGAGTATATAATGGATGTATGTATGGGGTTATTGTGGTTTAAAGCACAGAGTACTTAATTAAACATTAGTCTTTCTATAATCTGTATGTGCACACAGAGCACAAACGTCATAGAATATTAATCATGAATAATAATTAATCAATAAAGTATTATTAAAAAATAATAAAATTAAACTGTAATGAGCCGTCATGGGGCGGCTGGCAGATGTGAAACATCAAAATTATTTTAAACAAATAATAGGCATAAAAGTACAGATAATGACAGGATTTAAATATGACATGATGAAAAAATACAATATTACGAATTTTATTGTCTCCAGAAAATGATGACAGTTTTGTCCTACTGTATGCTACAGCCTATCAAACTAAGTTTATTTATGATTACCCACATTGTGTTATAATAATTTTTTTTCATATTGCCCTACCATAATATAGTGCGGCGAAGCGTCGCCACTCACTGCGCCAAAAATCAGGTTTACCCCTCGCTTATAGATGTTTCATATCAAATATCATATTGGTTTCATAAATAATGGCTTGATTTTTTAGAATGAAAAGAGTCTTCATTTTTTAATTTTTGATACAGATCTTTTTGTTCTTCATATTATTATGCATGGATGTATTAATGTATTATTATTATTATTGTAGAGATCATGGATATATTACACTATCACTGACCTTGTAGAGGTACCTGAAGTTCGATAACGTCATATCTTAAGACGACCAATCACAGACCGGATAAAGATTGATTCACTGTGAAAGTGAGCAGTAAAAATAGGTACATTTTGTTTAGGCATGCAATGGAAAACCTTTAATTACGTTGTTAAAATAGTGTTCGATTAATGTGTTTATATTTGTTTTCTAAAATACCTTCCGTTTAATGATTTGATGCAATTCGATAAAGTTGAGTTGTATTTAATTTAAACAAAATTCAGTCACATTTTTATGAAGAAATTTAAATACAATTAATTTAATTTTAAAAGACACGCAAAATATTGATAAGAAAATTTTCATAATGTCGATAAGAATAGAAGTGCCTATGTCCTGGCAACATTTGTGCGTTTGAGTTGTCAAATTCGTCGAATTATGCAAAGTGTACAGTCACGTGTAATAATATGTATACATTGTCACGTTTTCAAAAATATCTAAACTTGTTTAGTAATTTAGTAATGTAGTACTAATGATACTCTTCTGCTGGTTATCAGAGGAATAATCTTTATTGTAAAAATACACGGCTTATATACATACAGTGTCGGCAAGAACGACCAATAAGAAAATTGCTAGAATTAATTTACAAAAAGGGTTGGTTGACGTGGACCAATAGGGACGAACACGTGTAAAAGGTAATAAAATTAGCAAGGTCGGAACATTAGAAATTGTTGCGCAATAATGTGAAGGAGGTACTCGTGGGTAGGGATATGATAGCTGCGTCGGGCAGCTACATGACTCTCCCCCTAGCGAAAGCGTACCGGAAGCTTGCTGGTGCGTCCAAATCTAGTGGTTTTCAGAATTGATGACTGAACTGGGCTTGACGAAGTACTGTAGCTTGTGTAGGTACTTGTGGTTCCATCGTTGGTTTTCGCTAGTGACTGTGGTGATGTAGCTGAGGTATCCTGAGTGATTGCTTCAGGTGTTGAGTTCTCTGGAGTACTGATTGTGTAGGCAGGCTTGAGACGGTCGATCGAAATAACTGCAGATCGTCTCTCGGGCAACAAAATTTTAAAAGTTTTGCTATTCCGCTCTAATACTTTGTATGGACCTTCGTACGTAGGCATTAAAGGAGTTTTTACGGCGTCAATCCTTATAAAAACTTGCTCGCAGGTTTGTAAATCCTTGTGAATGAAAATCGGTTTCTTGTTACTGTGTGAAGTTGTAGGTATAGATGGTTTCATCGAGTTTATAGTATTACGTAGCTGTGTGACGTAATCGTAGTCGAGATTTTGTACCTCATCTATACTTGCAGTGAAAAAATCGGATGGTAAACGTAAATTGTAACCGTAGATAAGTTCTGCTGCGCTAATACCTGAATCTGAACGAGGTATTGCACGTAAACCCATGAGTACTGTAGGTAATTCGTTTATCCACTTAGTACGTTCTGATAGACGAGTTTTCAGTGCGGTTTTCAAACTTCGGTGCCATCTTTCTATCATACCGTTTGACTGAGGGTGATACGGACTTGTACGTATTCTTTGAGTTCCCATGATGTTCAGTAACTTGTTGAAAAGGCGACTTTCAAAGTTTCGTCCTTGATCGGTTGTTATTAACTTCGGTGAACCAAAACGTGTAATCCAATGCTCGTAAAATATTTTGGCGATTGATTCGGCTGATGTGTCGTCTGTAGGTATCGCTTCGGGCCATCTGGTTGCTCGGTCGATCATTGTAACCAGGTATCTGTAGCCTTCGGGTGATGATGGAAGCGGTCCAACTACGTCGATGTGGACGTGTTGAAAACGATCAGCTGATGGAAACGATGTAATGTTGCTTGTTGTATGGCGCTGTACTTTACATTGTTGACATGGAATACACTGTTTTGCCCACGTTGCGACATCAGTATTCATTGACGGCCAAAAATATTTTTGCGTTATCAGTCTTCGAGTAGTTCGTATACCAGGGTGGCTGACATTATGTAGCGCGTTGAAAACGAGTTGTACTTCTCTGGTAGGTATGGTCGAATGAATGATGTTGATGTCTCGCAATAGATAGATTTTTGCGAATGTGGTAGAGTAACTAGTTTGAGTGATAGATTACTCTGTTTCGAAAGTTGCTCTATGGTACTTTTCTCTTCCTGTTGAGCTTCGGCGATCTTCTCGAAATCAATAGCGGTAGGGCATGTGATACTCTCTATAGGTATGCGGCTTAATGCGTCGGCAACAACGTTATCTTTTCCGCTGACGTGTCGAATATCCGTTGTAAATTCGCTAATGAAGATTAGTTGTCTTGCTCGGCGCGGTGTCTCTGACGTTGAAGGAGGTTTTCGAAGTACGTAAGTTATCGGTTTGTGATCAGTGTAGATGATCAGGCTTCGTCCTTCAAAAATTTTTCGAAAATGCTTTATAGACATGTAGATGGCGAGTAGTTCTCGATCGAATGTACTATAGTTTCGCTGCGTGCTTGAAAATTTTTTCGAAAAATATCCCAGTGGTTGCCATTTGTCATCTATGTATTGTTGTAAAACGGCTCCAGCGGATAGGTCAGATGCGTCGGTGAAAATAGCGAGCTTTGCGTGATGCGATGGATGGGCGAGTAAAGTAGCGTTTGAAATAGCAGTTTTACACGCTTCAAATGACTTAGTTGAGTCTTCGGTCCATTGAATTATAGTTTTATCACGCTTCTTTGAATTGTGGAGGTAGGCATGGAGTGGAGCTTGAAGTTCGGCGGCTTTTGGAATGTGGTCACGGTAGAAATTGATAACTCCAAGGAATCGCCTAAGATCTTCGATTGTTTGCGGTTTCGGGAACTGTGATATTGCCAATACCTTATCAACAGGCGGTTTGATTCCTTGGCTGTTGACTGAGTAACCCAAAAACTTCACTTCAGGTTGTCCAAATACGCATTTTGATGGATTAATGGTGATTCCATTATCTTCCAGTCGACGTAACACGGTACGTAAATGTTGTTCGTGCGTTTTTTCGTCGGAACTTGCGATTAGAAGATCGTCAATGAATGCGTACACGAAATCCAGGCCTTGTAAAACTTCGTGAATAAAACGTTGAAACGTTTGAGCTGCATTCCGTAATCCAGGTGGCATCTTGGGAAATTCGAATAGTCCCATCGGAGTGATGATAGCGGTCTTCTGTATATCTTCTTCGCGAACATTGATCTGTTGATATGCTCGGTTGAGATCGATGGTTGAAAAGATATTTTTCTGTGACAGTTGATACGTGAAATCTTTGATACGTGGTATTGGGTATCTGTCAGGCGTTGTGATTGCGTTTAATCTTCTGTAATCACCGCAAACTCTGATGTCACCGTTCTTTTTGGGTACGATATGAAGTGGTGATGACCAAGGACTTTTGCTTGGACGGCAAATACCTTGTTCAATCATATTCTCGAATTCTTTTCGCACTATTTCATATCGATGTGGGGCGATTGGGCGTGCACGACAATGCAGTGGGGCTCCCGTAGTTTCAATATAGTGTTCGACGTTATGAATGGATGTAAGTTTCATTGATGAAATTCTTGTAGTACCGGGGAATTCCGATAAAATGTTGTGGTATTTATTTTGAATATCGACGCTTCGGATAGTAGGTATGTTTGATGCTTCGACGTATGACTGCGATGATAGGTTGGTAATACCATCTATTAATTTTTGATTCTTCAAGTCAACGATGAGTTGGTGATGTCGTAGGAAATCGGCTCCAATAATAGGTTTGCTTACTTTCGCTACGATGAATTTCCATTTGAATGGTCGACGTAAGTTAAAATCGAGTTCCAAGGTTTTTTCTCCGTAAGTAGGTATGACTGTGTTATTCGCCGCGTAAAGTTGAAATTTCAAAGGGCTTTGTTGTTGACCTTTGTACGGAGGTATAACCGATATATTGGCTCCTGTGTCGATTAAAAACGTCATGTTGTTTTTCTTATCGGTAATAAATAGGCGGTAATTGATGTCTGATACGCTAGGATCCGCCGCGGCTAACGTATGTTTCAGTTTTCCGATTTGGTACTTTCTTGCTTATAAGTACATGGCTTCGTACATTTTCGGGCTTCTGAATCAAAACGGCGATGATAATAACAGTAGGTTGATCTTGACTCGCTTCGCTGGCGCGTAGATATTGACGTATCGCGACTCGTAGATCGATGTCGGTTTTGGCGGGCGAATGGTCTTCGACTATTATTATTGTACGCGTGCGGCGTAATACCCTTTTGTGACGAGTCGTAACTTTTGAATGAATGGAATGCATTCTGTGAATTCTTGATAGCGGCAACTTCAATTGATAGTTTTCGGATTTCTTTGATTAAAAATTGCGTTTCAGAATTTTTTGATGAATCGACGGCTGCGATGTGATTACTCGTGTTCTCCATCATTTTGTCGGCGAGAAGTGCTTGTTCGTCGAGCGATGTTTTCGTGGAGAATGATTCGCTGACGGTAAGAACTGAACGGACGTGTGGCGGCAAATGGTTTGACCACATGAGTCGGAGAGTTGAATCTGGAACTTTGTCTCGAGCCAGGCTTCGCATTCGTCGAAGGAGTTGCGTAGGCTTTTGGTCACCTAACTCGACTTCTGATAGTAATTTTTGAAGTTGGCGGTTGTCCGATTCCTCGTAAGCCGATATGAGTCGATTCTTCAATGTGATGTATTGTTCTGTAGCTGGCGGGTCGTATAGCAGGTCTGATATCTGCTCAATATCCTGTTTCTCCAGCTGTGCAATAACCATCTGGGCGAGTTGGTTTTGTCCTTTTTTGAGTTCGCTGGTCGCTGCCTCAAAAGTAATGAACCATAGACGTGGCTTGTCTCTCCAGAATGGCGGGATACGCATGGAAAGAGCTATTCCAGCAATTTCGGGTTGCTGCTGATGTGGACTTGCTGATTGGGTCTGTGGCTGGGAAGTGGCTTCGGCGTGCTGTGTGTGTTTCTCCATGACGATGGATTGACGACAGGTTGCGGTAGGTAGGTAGGCCTAGTGTGAAACGCTTCTTCAGCAGGGATGGATCAGCAGGGTGTCGCTCGCAGTGATTCGACGAGGGATTCGTCGAGCAGGGATTCCTCGTGTCGGGTGACTTGCTTGAGAGTCACCGGCGTAGGTTCTTCCAGCAGGGATTCTTCCGTTTCAGAGATTCTTCGGACAGAGTTTCTTCAGAGGAGAATGTTCTTCGGAGGGTCACCAATTTAGTGATTTAGTAATGTAGTACTAATGATACTCTTCTGCTGGTTATCAGAGGAATAATCTTTATTGTAAAAATACACGGCTTATATACATACAGTGTCGGCAAGAACGACCAATAAGAAAATTGCTAGAATTAATTTACAAAAAGGGTTGGTTGACGTGGACCAATAGGGACGAACACGTGTAAAAGGTAATAAAATTAGCAAGGTCGGAACATTAGAAATTGTTGCGCAATAATGTGAAGGAGGTACTCGTGGGTAGGGATATGATAGCTGCGTCGGGCAGCTACACTTGTAACAATCCAGAAAGAAGTGAACGACAATTCGTTCAAAATTAAGTAACCATTAAACGATGTCAAAATAAGGTATACACGTTTATTCCACATTAATGTAATCGAAACAAAATCATAAATAAATTCACACTTCGAATATCATTTTTAACTATCCATGACAATTTCTATAACATGTATACAAAATGTATACATGTAATAGACATTGTCATGGCTACATTAAAATGATATTGGAAGTGTATGTGTACTTACTTTTGCCGTTTTTGTAACTTCCTTTCAAACCTAACCTTCCAAACTAGGCTTTTTATTTAAAAATTTACCAAAATGCTTAGTAATTAAGTAGGCTGTGAGCAAGTCGTAAACTTCTTTGCGTTGTTGATCATTAGTTTTTAGTAAACCAAAGGGCATTCAAGATTTATTTTAAGATATATGAATATTTTAATTTATTTTTAATAATTTTAATATTTAATTGTTAAAATGTAATTTCTACCAATAACTCATACTGCATACATTGTGCCTTATTTTATTACTATAGTATCTATCCCTTTTTCATTTTAATTTTTACCCACAGCGGAAGGAACGAAACGAACGCGGTATATGCATTAGGGTTTAGAGGTTGTTTGTTAGTTAGTTTGTATGTATGTATGTATGTATGTTATCGTTTTTTATGAAAACTACTGGGCCAATTTCATTGCAGTTTTTTGCATTCAAAAGGTATCACTAAAGAGCGGGTTTACAGATATATTTTATGTCGGTATGCCACCAGAGGGCGCAGCAGTAGCGTGATACGAGGAGGGGTTTTTCAAAATTTGTATTTTTATCCTCTGCTGTCTGTACCTACACGCTGCTAACTATTCCAATTTTTTGTAATACGCTTTTATACACACCCTCGTAGTAAGTTTTTACCTGTATTGTAGGTGGCATAGATGACACATAACACATCCCAATAACACCTATGACTCGAGTACCAACAAATATTTAACTGTTTCATAAATATGTGCCCCAGCCGGGAATCGCACCCGGGAATCTAATCACTTCGCAGGCTCTCGCTACCAACTAGGGTACAGATAATTTCTACTTGGAAATTTGCAAGTATAATAATAATATCCAAATTCCGAATAAAACAATCAGGACGCCTTTTTATTAGTACAACATTAATTAAGAAAGTTACACGTCTTATTTTGAATTGCTTTATTTACAAAAAAAGGGTGCGTGTACTTTTGTACGCGCGTGAGAAGTTATACTTCTTTGACATGAAAAAAAAATCAAAAAACAATATTAAAAAAACATTGTTCAAAATACAATATTCAAAAACAGCAATACTAAAAATAAAAATGAAATAATATTTTGAAATAATTTAATTTACGAATCTCTATAGCCAAACTATATGTGTTAAGCGCCATCTGTGATTAATTTTGTAGTATATTCTAATATTACTTTGCTACGTATCGTAATAGTTCTCGTAATAGAACATAGATGGTGTTTTTACAATTGCAAAAACAAATCAATTGTAAATCTTTTTTTTTCTGTTTTTACAATTGTAAAAACACCATCTATGTTCTATTACGAGAACTATTCTGATACCATGCTGTAAAACCAGTTTTTGTGGGGGGGAGGGAATGAAAGATTTTATTCAGTTCAGTTGAAGAATAATTTATTTTCCGACAGGCATTAAACTTTAATACAGATTAAGGAGAGAAAAAGAATGTGCTCCTAGTCCCAAAGACAAGTATCGATTACACCGTGTCCTACGTGGGCGACTCAACGCGAACGCGATCGCGAAGCGATCCGGTGCGATTTCAGTGCGATGCGGCGGCTCTGTCCTACGTGCGCGCGAATCGTCCCTTCACCGTCACTGACATTCGCCGCGCCGCTGAAGTTCGCGCGAAAATATCAAACCAACTGATCGCGTTCGCGTCAAATCGCGCCGCGCCGCAGCGCACTCCACGTGCGTTTTGTAACGTAGGACACTTCAACACATTTCAACTGTTTGTTGTTTTCGCATCGCGCCGCGTCGCTTCGCGTTCGCGTTGAGTCGCCCACGTAGGACACCGCGTTACTATTTACTACTACAGTCCGTTCACAGTTATTTTACCTCTGACAAGCTGTCATTACCTTCCCATTAGATTAGCATTACTTGCTGTCAAGTGACGAGTGTTGTAAAAGTTCCCGATTTATCGGGAGATCTACTGATTTTGGTTATCGTCTCCCGATATCCCGTTTTAGCGACCGTTTCTCCCGATTTTTTGCATTTTCTACCAATGTAATATAATATTGAAAATTAAAATAGAAAATAGTGTTATAAATACAAAAAACAAAAGAAACTGAGTCGCTCAATGAAAATACAGAAGAATTTTGGGCAAATGTAGGTACATATTATAGCATAAAACGTGGTCATGGCTCACGAAATCGTGTTCTAATATTTTTTCCAACTGAATCAATTATAGGTCTATTACACACAAAAAAATTAAAAAATACAAAAAACCCGACTGCGTATAAAACATGTGCGACATATTGAGGATAAGTTTTGTAAAATGGATGGAAGCTTAGACGCGGAAATTGATAAATTTATTATAGAATTGAAAGACGAGTGTGATACGGAATCTGAGAGCAGTTTTGATGATTCATGTTCGTCCGATAGTGATTATTTATCATTAGGCGTGCGTTTGGATCATTCGTATGCCAACCCAATTTAAAGCAATTCAATTTGTTGTAATTTTAATATAACTACCGAGAATGTGAACTGATTAGTTAGAAGACTGTAAAATAATACATTATTTTATTTGAACGTGTATCATTTTTACTATCGTTACTTTTGGATCAACCTAGTAAATAATATTTATATTATACATCAGAAGAAACATGTAATATTTCATGTTAGGGAATCGTACAAACTAAACATTACAACACACAGCTAAGGTTAACCAACTTAATAAATTAATAATGTAGTTTTTATAAGGAAGAATATAAACGCGTATAACAAAATTTTGATATTAATAATCGCCAAACAAAAAGAATGTATCAATTAATTACGCCTTCGTTCCGCCAAAGTAAAGTGCAACGATCTTTCATAGGGCTTGGTCTCAGATTAAAGAAATCTTTAATCTGAGGGCTTGGTGTACATTTCTATAATAAAATCCCAAAATTAATACGTGACTTGCCAATAGAATCTACGAGTTTAATGGTTAAAACTAAGTTGGCGGGTGTCTATTATACTATCTACTACTTAAATGGTTTTTACCCAAAACGAATGTCATAAAAAATAAAAGCTATTGCATATTTCAAGAGATTTTATTAGTTATCATTTATATTAATAGTTCGTCTAGTTGTGCAGGAGGCGCTATATTTCGTTGGTACCTTGCCCAATCAAGATACCATAACATATTCATTGTAAGTATGGCCACAGCAAACTACTGATCTTCTAAAGATGTATAGGGTACGTTATCCAGTGTTCAGGACTTATTCTGAACCTTTGTCAGTCACAAAACAGGCGATTAAGTAGTCCATATTCATATAGTATTGGTTTGCCAGAAATTGTAGCGAAACTGCGAAAACACATTTACCAAAACACAAGTACGAAATCGAATACAACAGTAAATTAAAATAACTGTGTGCGTGTCGATGAGTTTCAATAGTAAATAGGACTCCAAATAGGTACGCTGAAAATATTTAATAGAAAAATACAAAAAACCACGCGTAGAAACATGAAAGATCGATGACAAATATGACAGTACAGTGGTGTTATTTATAAATACTATGGTTACCAAAATGACATTATTAGGGATTACATCATCTTTGTTGTCAATCGATTAATCGATGTCAAAATATTCGAAATGTAATTTAATAAAATTAGCGTAACGATTGAATGGTAATTCTAAATATATTACATAGTTTTAATATGTATGGAATACGAAAACATGTAAGAAATAAATTAATATTATAATTATGATGAACAAATAATACATAAAATATATTATTATATTCCATCAATCGATTATTATGAATCAATTCAATCGATTATAAAATCGTTTGTAATGAGGTAAATACTGTGAAAACTTTTTTGCATACAGAAAAAATACAGAATTGAGCTAACTTCACGATGCAGAATTTAGGTGTCGGTGTGCGCGCGCATCGTAGAAATTCACTCTCATCATTTTTCACCATCGCGCCAAAAGAAGTATAACTTCAAAAAAAATCCTTTCTCCAAATTAATTAAGTACGCCGTAAATATGCTCACCAAAATGTGGCACTTTCATTGGTCCAATTGGACCAAGGCTAACACAAAGTATGTATTTTATTTTTAACCGACTTCAAAAAAAGGAGGAGGTTCTCAATTCGACTGTATTTCTTTTTATGTTTGTTACCTCAGAACTTTGGACTGGGTGAACCGATTTGGATGATTCTTTTTTTAATCGAAAGCTGGTGCTTGTGGTGTAGTTCCACATAAAGGAGAACCCCAATTTTCGGCCTCGAACCATATGTAATCTGTGTTAGAACATCGGACTAGACAAGAGTAAACTATATACCAAAAAATTCGTCTTATTTATAAGATAAACATATTTAAATCTTAGCTTCAGGTGCTGTTGCCAAATGAACAAAATAATGCAAAAAAGTTTTCACAGTATTTACCTCATTACATACGATTTTATAATCGATTGAATCGATTGATATTGATCGATTGATTTAAAGATTAAAGATTTATTAAAAGTTTTTATTTTTCATAAAAACAGTTTTACAATAGACATAATATGATTGTAAACAACGACAATAGTTGAGACTGTGTCGCCGCTGTTTACGCCCACCTCGGAGAAGCAAGAAATACAAAAAATACCTTAAATCTATTACAATGACATACTTATTTGTGTGGATGTGCGTGTGTGTGTGTGTGTGCGTTTGTGTATGCATGTGTGTGTGTGTGTGTGTGTGTGTGTGCGCGTGTGTGTGTGTGTGTGTGTGTGTGTGTGTGTGTTTGTTTGATGGAACATAATAATATATTTTATGTATTATTTATTGATTATAATTATAATATTAATTTATTTTTTACATATTTTCGTATTCCATATAAATCAAAACTATGTAATATATTATAATTACCATTTAATCGTTACGCTAATTTTATTAAATTACATTTCGAATATTTTGACATCGATTAATCGACTGACAATAAAGATGATGTAATCCCTAATAATGTCATTTAGGTAACCATAGTATTTATAAATAACACCACTGTATTGTCATATTTCTCATCGATCTTTCATCTTTCTACGCGTGTTTTGTATATTTTTTATTTATTTATCCAACTTTATTTATTTAATTCCTGGAAAACTAGTGAAAAAACACTGACATAACCAAGCACAGATTGTCATGCAATTATTCAAAAATGATTTGCCATACGTCAGTTCTCATGATAGAATTTTCAAAAAATACAAAACCACGGTAACGGATAGTGGAATTCCACCAAAACCCTTTTTTGAAATTCATTTTTAACTCTATTTTCAGCAAATTTTCAGTACAAAACAGATTAAAAATTGACTTTTTTACAGTGTTGACATTCAGTTAATGTTATTTATCCCCAAATTTGAATGCTTCCGATCAAACAAAACATGTTTTATCGCATGTTTTATAATCGAACGCTGCAGGGGACATCGCAAAACCGATGGTATTATTTTGTTAAATATAAAAAATTATATTAGGCAATAATTGCAACTTTTGTTGGTGTGACCGTAAATTTTATTAAAGAAGTTTACAAAAAAAATAAAATTTTATCTTTTTGAAATTTTATTTAATAAAATTCGAAGTATGAAGTCAGGGGACACGGTAAAAACGCAAGTTACAATTTTTGGCGAAAATGCCCAAATATTAATTTTTTGAAGGTAGTATGAATAATACGCTTTAAAAATTATTATAACACTAGCTGTTACCCGCGACTTCGTACGCCGAAAATAAAGATCCCTTCATTATAAAACATGTTTTTCGTAAATTGACTTACGAATAGTTTGCAAACAGACCACTCAATCGAAAAATGGACTTAGCAGACCCATATTATTTTTGAGAGACCTTTTCAACGATGCCCCGCACTATGGGGGAAAAAAATGATCCCCATAATACCTCTAGCCTCCTAAGGCCCAATGTTCTTACCCAAGGACTTTACAAAAAATTGGTATCCGCCCAGGCTAAATTAGCTTAATGTAGTCCTGGTGACACAATGTTCTCACACGAGAACAGTTCAGTTTTTCTAATTTAATTCAAAAATTGGCGCGGCTCGCCATTTTCTTAAGTTTTGACATTCTTGAAGGATGTCCTAGTGACGTGTTTCAAGCTCGATCCTCAGGAACCAATCAGGTACAGTCTGTCATTTGGTTGCCGAAATGCCAAACACGGAGCGCACATGTAGTCGAGGTAAGATAAATCTCTAAGTATTAACAAAATCACATGTTTTTTTTTAAAACTAGTATTTTTATTTTTGAGTTAAAACACTACAGAGTATTTGAAGTTTACTATTTATGCAAATACACTATTTGAAATCCCTTTTTTTTACCTGTCATTTATTATGTTCTTGTACAAGAACACACGGCTGGTGTTCTATTAGTTGCCTGTAATAATATGTACTCGTATAAGAACATTGAGTATTAATGACTACTTACTTTTCTTAGCGCGGAAAAAACTAGTAATCGAAAATTTTGCTAAATGATTTGGATACTGTAGATTTTATATTCTCCGATGAAGCGCTCATAGCCCTGCGGCTTGCGTCGATCTTAAGTGATCGACAAAGTTAAGCAACAGCGGGCGCGATCGATAGTTGGATGGGTGACCCCTAGTGGCAAAAATTCTGGAGCGTTTCCGTGCTTCTTCTTGCCGTCGATTCCGATTGTTATCATAAGATAACAGTCGTTAAGCCATGTCGGAGGCCCTCGGGTTGTTTGAAAACTTCCGAAACTCGGGTTGGCTACTAACCCCTCCACCAATCCGCACTGGAGCAGCGTGGTGGAGTATGCTCTAGGCCTCCTCAAGAGGAGAGACCCGTGCCCAGTTGTAGGCCATTATGGGTTGAAGCTATATTCTCCGATGAAGATACTAGCAAACCACTGTTTTATCATTGGCCCTAAAAATACACCACTAAGCTTTAGCGAAACAGATGCAGATGAAGATGTACAGATCAATTCAAGAGCAGCATCAGCAAACCGTGGTAAAAGTAGTAGTTGTGGTCGCAGCCAGCGATAAGCACGGATTGCCAATTTATGTGGCAAGATAATTTGTAATGACATTTTTGGTATTGACATTGTCCGTATCTTGATTGTTTGTCCGACAAAATAGGTATGTGCACTTTACAGACATCGTTTTCTGATGGAATCAAGATCCACACATCATATTCATGATATAATTTCTTATTATTGTAGTTCTGGTCATTGGTACATATCTTCTTTCGCCCTTAGAGCATCTTCTACCTTCATCTGTTTCTTCATTGGCTTCTACAGATAACAATGTCACGGCTTTGTTGTCAAACCACGTTAGTGCCATTGTAATCTACGGTCCCATTACTTGATCTTAGAACTTGTGTACTACCCCTAGCTCGATGTTTCAGTACTCGGTCCTCCTCAATATTGGGCCTTACTGCGGCAGGTATTCCATTTTTCATAATAGTACCAGAGCAGCCTATTCCTCTATTAAGTAATTCTTCAATAAATTTTGCACTTTTCAAATATTTAAATATTGGTGAAATTATAGCACATGACCAAAATTAGAAAATGGTAATTATGGACATAATTATTATGGACATGTTATTATGGAAATTATGGACATAATTATTATGGACATGTAATACCTAATTTGATGCCAAAAGTGAAACTAGGCATACTTAATTATGCTAAATAAATAATTTTTATAATAAAAATAATAACTTTTTTAATCCTTAACAGCCCAATGTTACCCATTTAGAACATAAAAAATATACCAATTTATGTCTTAACGGCCTTATGTTCTCAGACATGAACAAAAAATTTTGAACCTAAAACTGCCTAAATTTATTATTTGTCATAGTACTAATTCAATAAAAAAATACCGCTTCAAAAAAAACACTCTATCATAGTTATATTCATTTTTTTTGGTCTGGGCGTTTACCATAACTGTACATTATGTACTTGTACAAGAACATTGGGTGATAACCTGGAACAAGGCATATTTTGTTTGGGCCTTAGGAGGCTAGGAGAGGTACCCTAAAAACATATTTTTAAAAATATTATTCTACCAATTTAAAGTTTAAATAAACATGTATATTCTTGCTAAATTACAGCTTTCTAGCACTAAGGGTATCTGCGATATGCTACGGACGGATGGATGGATGGACGGTATGACGAAACTCGGAAACTATGAGAATTCTGTTTTGACTTCGGAACCCTAAAAAGAGTCATAAAAGGCGCTTCATAAATAACGAATCAATCAACTACATATAGCAAAATTTTACCTTATCTCTCAGGAACAGGTTTATTTTCCGGGATAAAAAGTATCTTATGTCCTTTCCCGACCTCAATTCTATATCTGTACCAAACATCAAAATCGGTTCAGTGATTTAGGCGTGAAAGAGTTATCCCTCAGGAACAGGTCATTTTTCCGGGATAAAAAGTATCCTATGTTCATTCCCGAGCTCAATCCTATATCTCTACTAAATTTAATCAAAATCGGTTCAGTGGCTTGAAAGAGTTATCCCTCAGGAACAGGTCTATTTTCCGGGATAAAAAGTATCATATGTTCTTTAGCTCAGTTCTATATCTGTACTAAATTTCATCAAAATCGGTTCAGTGGCTTGAAAGAGTTACCCCTCAGGAACAGGTCTATTTTCCGGGATAAAAAGTATCATTTGTCCTTTCCCGAGCTCAATTCTAATCAGTACTAAATTTCATCAAAATCGGTTCAGTGGCTTGAAAGAGCTATCCCTCAGGAACAGGTCTATTTTCCGGGATGAAAAGTATCATATGTCCTTTCCCGAGCTCAATTCTACGAGTATATCTGTACCAAACATCAAAATCGGTTCAGTGGTTTAGGCGTGAAAGAGTAGCAGACAGAGTTACTTTCGCATTTATAATATTAGTATAGATTGAGAAACGAATTAAAATAAACTGATTATATAAGCTCTTGTTTTATTGCCGTGGTCAACCAAAGGCTGAGATGATAATTAATAAAATTATTGTTGATAAAATTATTTCTTTGTTTCGCAGATTGGCTTCAACCCATTAATGGCCCACTACTGGGCACGGGTCTCTCCTCTTGAGGAGGCTTAGAGTATACTCCACCACGCTGCTCCAGTTTTGGAGGGGTTAGTGGGCAACCCGAGTGTCGGAAGTTTTCAAACCGCCCAAGGGCCCCCGACATGGCTTAACGACTGTTATGTTACGATAACAACCGGGACCGACGGCTTTACGTGCACTCCGAAGCACGGAAACGCTCAAAAAATTTTTGCCACTAGCGGTCACCCATCCAACTACCGACCGCGCCCGCTGTTGCTTAACTTTGTCGATCGCTTAGGATCGACGCAAGCATGAGCGATTAATAAGAGTAAATTTAAAATATTTTCAAAAAAATAATATTTTAATAATAATTATGGATCAATATAAATTGAATCACAACAGCCTAATAGGGCTTATTTGCAAAATCAGTAAATATCTTTAAAAATTAAATTGCCTATGACTGTATTTGTCATGATCACTGAATTCGACTAAAATAATGAGTAAAGTTACAAAAACGGCAAAAGTAAGTATACACTTCCAATATCATTTTAATGTAGCCATGACAATGTCTATTACATGTGTACAATTGTATACATGTTATAGAAATTGTCATGGATAGTTAAAAATGATATTCGAAGTGTGAATATATTTATGATTTTGTTTCGATTACATGAATGTGAAATAAACGTGTATACCTTATTTTGACATCGTTTAATGGTTACTTAATTTTGAACGAATTGTCGTTCAGTTCTTTCTGGATTGTTACAAGTTTAGATATTTTTGAAAACGTGACAATGTATACATATTATTACACGTGACTGTACATCCGATTTATATTACATGGACATCATAGAAAAATATTCATCAAATGTCAAGTTGTCCATCTTATCTCTAAAGGTACCTCTTCGAAGTTGGAGTCCAGTTGTATAAATAAAATTCTTGGAAACGCATCGCCATAGATTAATGACATGAGAGAGAAAATTGACACTCAAAGAGTTGAAAAATATATTTGTCATTAGCCTGTGGGAAGGAGGAGGAGCACACGGGAGGAGTGATTTTCTGCGCCCGTCCTTCATTTCAATTTTCATTAAAATATTTTTTTAGCTTGCGGATGCCGGATTAGCGCTTTGTGATTCGTATCATATGTCGTGAATTTTACGTTATCCGTGTTAAATCTAGAAAAGCTTATCTGAGGGAGATTTCTTGTTGCCTGATACTGAACAAGGCTTAATAATGAATGACAATGGATGCATACATTTGAGTAATTTTAAGGCTGCGAAGGGAGCGCATCCTTTCAAGATTGTGCATGCATTTTTTGTCTCATGCACCACATTCGAAGCACGGAAATATAAGGTCAGTCAGTAAGCTAGATATTTTAAATATAAATTAAGGAATCCATCCAGCAAATAATCTGATTTAATAAATGAAATAGTAACCCAATGTGACAAAAAACTCAATTCATTTGGGTCTAATAGCGGTGTTAGCAATGTAAATAATACGATTCCTTTCAGTAATAGGAAATCAGCTGATTACCAAACGTCAATACAATGCTATCAGCTGATGTAATTACTGATAACATATTTTTGTTTTTAACTGTATCTTTGTGATTAGAATGCCCTATAATAATTTAAAGGCTAAAGCTAGTCGTCCAGTAAACGAACTAATAAAATATAATAACTTTCGTCGTCCGTAAATATTATCCTTACTTCACCCTTACAATTGACGTCATGATAATACGGCTCCGTCACAGCTGTCGCGGAACCCCGCAACGCGGAGTCCCTTTTTTCCCGTAAATGAAAACAGGAACTTGCACAACTTTCTTAGCATTGGACTGACTACAACTTTGTATCAGTTAAAGACCAGAATAGACAGTTTTGTGGGATCAAAGTAAAATGAGGCTGATTTAGGTTTTATGTATGAAATATGTAATTTTGTTTCCGTTTTCTTTCTATGTATTGATGATCAAACTAATCAGTGTACAGTGTAACTTTTCATTTCATTTTAGTGATGATAACTATTTGTTTATAATTTTTGTGCAGGCAACAACATGTATGTGTTTCACATGTGGCAAAACAAATGCCCGGATACACTCCTGTTTGCACTGCATCTACTTTGCATGTTACAACGGTCACATCCAGGAACACAGCAAGAGTCGGAAGCACTTCCTCTACGTAGACATCTGCTATGGCAACCTGTTTTGTGGCCAATGCCAAGATTACATCTACGATCGGGAGTTTACTGAAATTGCATCTCTTTACCGAGTGAAAAATGCCAAGTAAGTAACCGAATTTTGTTGTTATGTGGTTATTCAGTTAAAGTTCATATTTTTCTTAGACTACTCAAAAAGGTCTGCACTGCAATTTCCTCAAGAATCAATGCCATAAAGATTTTGTCGATGAATCTGTAGTAATTTATACTTCTAAACCTTACAATTTACATCTTGATTTATTTAAAAATTGTAAAATATAATTCTAGTGTAATTAAATGATGACATTATCATTTAAACTCAAACACAGGTACTTTTATTTCAAAAGTCATTTGTTAACATAAAATTCATATGCATAAATAATTCTAGGGATTTAGGAATCAGTGTGCCCTGGGCACCATGGCTGCCCAATGCCAATGAGGCTCTGGCATTGAAGAAGCTTCGTAAGCGGCGTTATATCAGCCCTCACACTACCATCGGTCTCCGTGGCTTGCAGAACCTCGGTTCCACCTGTTTTATGAACTGTATTGTGCAGGTGAGATATATCTTATATCTTTAAACAAGCAATTCTTATATATATATATATAATTGGAATCTCGGAATCGGCTCCAACGATTTTCATGAAATTTAGTATATAGGGGGTTTCGGGGGCAATAAATCTATATAGCTAGGATTCATTTTTAGAAAATATCGTTTTATCGGTGTTTTCAGGCAATGATAAACTTCTACAATATACTCTTCCTGACAACTATTGGCAAGTAGCAATACTGAAGCTACTTCAATAAATGGCGTTGTTAAGCAACACTAAACCGAGCAAAGCTCGGTCATCTGGATATTCATTAGTGACAGATTATAATTATCCATATCATATGACATCATTTATTTGACTGCCGTAACAAGTAAATTGGAATGAGTTTTTTCTGTTCTCTTTCTGGGTATGTGTGTGTTCTTGTCTTTGTGTGTTGTTCATGGCACCGACAACAGGGTATCCTTGTGTGAGGCTATGACACTCACAGCCTTATTTTTTTGATATTTTATTTATCATATGCTTTTGTATTCAACCTGTTTGAGTGGGTCAAATTGTGCAAGACAAATTAGATCTACTTTAAGAGGTTGAAATTTTTCATACTTAAGTTCTGATGACAATGCATTACTGTGACAAGCATGATCAGACACTACACTCAGGTTTGGTTGCCGGCGAAGGAACTCCTAAACTGTTTACAGCTTGGTTACAAAATATTTTGCTTTGGTCCATTGACACTATAAAATTATTGTATTTAGTTTTGAAACCATTAACTTGTCTGGTAATAGTAAGCTGTTAACAAAATAGCAGACAAGCCACACAGCTTAAATTTTATATTTTTTGCACATTTTGATTCTATTGTTTTTTGGATAGTAAACTGTGTTAGATATTTAGAGGTATTACCACAAAAGACATAATAGTACATGATAGTAGAGGTTGCTGTCTCACTACATGCAAAAAAAAACAGTTAAAATGTCTGTCAATTTATACTTAAAATGTAGCATGATAAATTACAACAGAATACTTCTATATTTAATGAGCAGTTATTCAAAGTGTTTGTATCATTGGCACTATTTCAAATTTTAAAATAAATCTTCTGGATGAATTACATTCTAAGGAAATATTTGAAGAATTCGTTAAATAGCTATGATAATTCGTTATATATGCTAGAATAATGTATGGAGACTTATTTCAGCTTTGCTACACCTCCCCCGAGGCCAAAAATAAGGGTGTTATAAGATAATTAGTTAGTTAGACTGGTCTGTCGATGCATTTTATCGAAACGCAAATTATTTTAATTAAAAAAAAAGCCTTGTCCGTCGAGATTGAACTAGGTCAAACATTACGCCTCTATACTAATAGAGGAGGCGGTTCTAATTCACTTTGGAAAATTTGACCAACAACCTAACAATATAACTAGAAATAAAATAAAAGCTTTTAAAAATAAATATGTATTAGGTACAGTAGTACAGTAGATGCAGATAAAATTATACTGTTAACACGGAGCAAGTCTCCGTGAGGTAAGCCTCATTGTTAAAACATTGAACTTACGATTTAACAACATCCGTTAAATATTTATGAACTGCTCGAAAGAAACTGCTACGAATAAATTGAATGGTACTGTAGCCAAAACTATTTTAAATTTTGGCGTCCAGCAAGTGTGTAAATGTCAGTTGTAGTTATAGATAATGATAGCAAAGTTATAGCTTTGCGTTATCCGGTATCTGCACTACTAGCAAAATTAATCGAAATTGAACAAAGAAAGAAGACGAAGTTGAAGAAGAGATACGTCGAATAACTTGGTGATTATTCGCATCACCTCGACTCTACAGACTTCTAATGTTCCGATCATTGTCGGATTTGGCTCGTGTAGGCTAGGGTTGCTTATCATCAACTTTACTAGACGTTTAGACCTCGATGCACTTATGCACTGGCGGATCCAGGATTTTCTGGGGGGAGGGGCGGCAGCGCCCTTGACGTACTTCATTCATTGAAATCTATAAAAAAGCTCGCCAGCCGTCCTCCCGTGTCTACTTTTGACGTAAGAGTCTAATTCCTGGATGCGGGACAGTACGTAAAATTCCAGAACAATCCCGGATTTTCCGGCCATCTGGTAACCTTAGACATAGGCTTACCAACTGCCCGTATTTGTCCGGACTTTTTGGCCTGTCTGGCATTTTGATTTTTGAAAGTTTAAGTGAAAGCGTTAAGCAAAGGGTGCTGAAAGACTATCTCGCACTACCCTGGCCTTTGTTCAGACACATTTTTTTGTAACTTATCATTGACCGTTTTAGAAATTTCTGTTTTTTTTTTAATAACATCAAAACCCGGACTTTTAACATTTTGAGATGATAACCCTAGGCGCGAGTCCACGCTTGTTTCCCCCGAAGTTGAGCGGGTAGTGTCTACTCGCATTATAGTTATGTTGCACCTGCTAACGCTACACATGCATACAAAGTAGACACAGAGGGATGTGATCGATGCGTTTTGCCCTGCGTACTAGTGGGTATGTATTTTAAAGATGCACGCCGCTATTTCGCCCACATCTCTCGAAAGGTCAATCATTTGAAATTGCAGCCACTTTGAATCTGCCAATATAACATTTACACAATACTCATTGATTAAGATTATGAAATTTTTAGTGAACTTGAAGTATCTTGGTCTATTTATATTGAGAAGACGATATTTGGGAATCGTGGAGGTTGATTCTCATGTATACGACACCACTCGTACCAACGTACAATAAAGTATAATACATAAACGCAATTACGTTTCATCAGCTTGATAAAATATTTAATACTCTCGAATGGCGCTCGAACTACGCAGCTTCAACGCTATTGATTTTGTTACTGGTAATATTTATTAATAGAACCTAATTTACTCCTATTGATACCGAGGTTATAGTAGAGTAGATGTTTAGATAGTGAGTGAACAAAATTGCTATGTAGACCTTAACTTATTATAATAAAATGTATGCCAGAATTTAATCGCAAAGACTGAGAAGATAGTACTTCAATACTCTAATTTTGTACAAGTATATCTTGGAGAAGACTGGTTTTATATCCACCAAACTTAGCTAAGGAGAATGATAACCATCTTTTTGACAAACAAACTGACAAGGCTTTCGATTAATAATTCTTGAAAAAAAAAATAACAGACTTCAAAATTAGGGATAACTCAAAAACTACTCGTCAGTCCTCGCTCAAATTTAAGTGGGACCACATGACAAGCACCAGCTTTCGATTAAAAAAAGAATCATCAAAATCAGTTCACCCAGTCGAAAGTTCTGAGGTAACAAACATAAAACAAAATACTGTCGAATTGAATACCTCAACCTTTTTTGAAGTCGGTTAAAAATGGAGTTGCACGTCATGTTAAACTTCTCCCCTCGTTTTTGCGTCAGGGGTTAAAAATCAAAACAGAGGTATCGCCTTCACAAAACTTTGCCTTTCTCGTAAAGTACGATAACTTATTTTAATAACCAACCAAATACTACTTAGTTGTGTCCACAAAGACGTAGAAAATATCAGTGCTAGCCTAGCATTTTGAACGTTTGTCTCCCGAACGGATCGCCTGTGTTATCTTAGACGCTCAATGAGAAGTTTTCAGAAGTTAATTATTATTTAATTTACTTCGCATAAAGGGAAACATCGTGATGGGTTTCCTTGTGTATGCCTAAGAGTTCTAAAGGCGTGGAAAGTCTGCCAATCCGCACTTGGCCAACGACTGACAGTTATGGGTTGAGATGATGATGATGATAACCAATAATATAGTTTCTAGGGTATCAAAAATAGCTTTGAGAACCATGAGAACATTTATAGAACCATGTTCGATATTAGATGATGCCTGAGGCTTCGTGCGCGTGGATTTAATTTTTTTACAAATCCCGCGGGACCCTGAACTTTTCCGGCATAAAAAGTAGCCTATGTGTTAATCTAGGGTGGAGACTATCTCCATTCCAAACAGCCAAATCGCTTAAGTAGTTGTGGCGTGATTGAGGAACAAACATTCAAACATCTTCACAAGCTTTCACATTTATAATATTAATAGGATTAGGCGAAAGGCCTTTGAAGAAGAAATAATTAGGTAATAAATTACAAAACTAATTAAAGTTGCTATAAAGTACAAGTTAATATTAAACTAGCTTCAACGAGACTAATATTCTTTCAGACTCTAATTCACACCCCATTGCTACGTGACTATTTCCTGGGAGAGAAGCATAAATGCAAAGCGCAGAGCTCGGGAAAATGCCTCGTTTGTGAAGTTTCCAAGCTATTCCAGGTGAGCCTTGCGCTATAAATATCCTACAGTTCGGTGTATTATTGATTTGTTAGCGCGACTGCCCGTCGACTAGGGGTTGTTTATGTATTGTTATTTCATATTGCTCTGACGTAAAATGTGTGTATCAAGCGTATTTCATGTGTCTAGTGTATTTCATTTTGCGTTATTGAAATGATGATGATATGGTCGTATGACTTATATCGCAGTAGAGTGTCCTTTTAATCTAATGAGTATTCTTTTGTCAATTTTCTCGTAAATTGTCATTTTAAAAACGTTAGCTATATACAGTGATTAAAGGTAATGGTAACAGCTTAGCAGATTCGAAGTAAAAGGGAGAGGAGGGGTGGTAGAAGGGGCAAATGATTAGCCGTGATAAGAAGCTGTAATTAGGGTTCTTACAACAATCTTCGCCGAAAAAATTATAGGTGCGTCGTAAATACCTCGAATAGGGCTGTAGGCATGTCAGTTAGTAGTAGTTAGCGGTAGGCGTAGGAAGTTCTGTTACGCAGTGCAATGTTTCCAGGAGTTTTACTCCGGCGCCAAGAGTCCCCTGACCCTGCACCGGCTGCTGCACCTGATCTGGACGCACGCGCGTCACCTGGCGGGCTACGAGCAACAAGACGCTCACGAGTTCTTCATCGCTACACTTGATGTGTTGCATCGGTATATGTTTTAGTTTTGTATTATTTCAGTATTACGATAGGAGACCACAAGAATTTACTAGCGAATAGTGCTTTAAATTTGCGGGTAGATTTACAATACTAGATGCTCTCGAACTACCCTCGTATATGGTTTTATTAACATGCATATAATATACTTATGTAATTAATAGTGGTGGGCGATTATGAGATATACTAATGGAATCATTCGATTATGAAGATGTCTCGAGATATCTAGATTATAACCGTTAGTAATTACTAATCTGTATCTCTACTAATTCGCTGTCCTCGTTGGCGGATTTGGTGGAATGAGTGAGACACAGTAGCAGACACATTCGCATGGCCGACTGGCGCGGCTCGGGAGTGTGGGGGGGGGAGCCATCGGTACCATACCAAGCCGCTACGCACAACAACAGCATACCTAATACAAACAAACATAAAACGCTCCTGAAAAATAAAATTTTATATCCATTTTTTATTAATTTGTGTTAATAATTTATAAATATAAAATCAATATTAGTTATAACCATTATTATTAATACATAAATATTTAACAATGGGTTGATACTGAGTAGAAAGTTATAAAGCCATCACTTGTAATATCTGATTATTCACTTTAAAGTTCCGTATTTATTATTTACCTTTACTTGTTTTTGGTTTAATATGGAAATAAATAATGATAAAATCTTTAGTTCGAATAATGAATAATCCGGTACTACTCAACGGATAACGAATGAATGGCTTACAAAAGTCAACAGTACGACTGATCTAAGATTAGTAATACAAATTAGTAACGTCATTCGATTATGAAAATAAAATTAGTTACTAATCAACAATCGATTATCAGTATTAGTAATTAGTGAATGTTTCGATTATGTAAATCATTCACCTCTAGTAATTAACAAAAATGCGATTTCCTCGTTGCTCCAATTTCTAAAATATAATACATAATAAAAACATAATATAAACATTATAAATTATACATAATAGAAGTTAATTTGCACTTATTATGATGAAAGAAGACATCAGTCTCATGAATGCTGTTCCAACCGGGACCTGGAATCGAAACGGGTAACCCCAGGTACCATCTGGGCAATAGCTCCGCTTAATATGGCCGAAATCTGTGTAGAAAGAGTCGAGTATACCTCTAACATTATGGGTTTTTGTACCACGCCCTGGATACCTAACTCTTGCTGTGTGTACGAAGAGACATTAATAACGAGGCAATGTCCCCAGCCACTGCATGAACGGCGTAGAAGACACGGAGAAGAAGGAGAACGGGCGCTGCAACTGCATCATCGACCAGATCTTTACCGGGGGGTTGCAGAGCGATGTGGTCTGCACCTCGTGTTCCGGGGTCTCCACTACGATAGACCCCTTCTGGGACATCAGCCTGGATGTTGCTGGGCCGGGGTCGCTGCAGGCTTGTCTTGAGAGGTATATAGTTTTGTTATAAGATTACTACGGGTATTGGTAATGCAATCTACTGGAAATATTAGAGATTAATGTTACTACGAGAACAAGGTTGTTCAATGTGCATTTTCGGACGGCTTTAATTACAGACCACAGACCCTAATTCCGTCCAAGAAAAAAAAGTCGTTACAAGCGATCTGTCGCCTTAATATGTTACTGATCAAAAAAAGATAGAAGAAACAAAGTACTCATGCATTTCGTGTTAGTGATGTAGACGGCTGACATCGAGAATCTTAGCACTACTTTTTATTGAAGTATTAGTTAATAATAAGGTAATAAATTCTTAAATTTTATGGTTGTCTTATTTTTATGTATTACGACGAAAAAACTCATAAGATTTAAAAAAATGCACTATAATTACATAAAAAAAAACAATAATACAAATACACAATATCTGTTCAGGTTCACTCGCGCCGAGCACTTGGGCTCCGGCGCTAAGATAAAGTGCTCGAACTGCCGCGCGTACCGCGAGTCAACCAAACAGCTGACCTTGGAGACGTTGCCCATAGTGGCCAGCTTCCATCTCAAGCGGTTCGAGCACTCCTCACAGATCGACAGGAAGATATCCGCCTTCGTGTCATTCCCTGCTGAGTTAGACATGACGCCTTTTATGTCGTCGCATCGACGCGCGGTAGAGGGCGCTGATAACAACAACGGGCCAGGGGGAGTGTTTGAAGATAACAGATATTCTCTGTTCGCTGTGGTCAACCATCTAGGGTCCTTGGATGCAGGACATTACACGGCGTATGTGAGGCAAATGAAGGGCAGCTGGTTCAAGTGTGACGATCACATGATTACACGGGCGTCGCTTCGGGAGGTGCTTGATAGTGAAGGGTGGGTATTTTTTTGTATATTTTTATGATATAGTTAATAGTATGTATCAGGCGTTACTTTGCGGAAATCCATTGTTATTAAGTTAGTATTAGTCTACTTTGCAACAATCCGCGGAAACATGCACTACAATAATTAAAAGTATATACCAACGTACATACCAGCACCAACACGTGTTTCGCCCCGAAACGGAGCATCCTCAGGGTAAGTTGACTCTACGACGGTCTTTAGCTTTAAAGTATATATACCATCATACATATTAACCGCGGATTGTTGTTGCAAAGTAGACTAATACTAACTTAATATTTTTATGATATTTGGTGCAAGTGAAGCAACGCTATGCGAAGCTATTTTTCAGTGCGTTCGTTGTGTCAAGCTTTCCATTTCACAGTCATCACTTAGCTGAGCGAACGCATAGGGTACAGCAAAAGCAAAAAGCAAGCAAAGCAACAACCCATAATTGTCCCACTGCTGGGCTCGGGGTCTCCTCTCACAATGTGAGGGGTACAGGCCATAGTCTACCACGCTGGCCAAGTACGGATTGGTAGACTTCACACACCTTTGAGAACATTATGGAGAACTCTCAGGTGTGCAGGTTTCCTCACGATGTTTTCCTTCACCGTAGCAAGTGATAATTAACTTGTAATACGCACATAATATTTGAAAATTAGAGATGCGTGCCAGGATTTGAACCCAGGCCCCCGCGTTCGGGAGACCAACGTTCTAACCACTAGGCTATCACTGCTATATGGGCTATGCTGCTATAGGGTACAGCACAGCCCTGTAATTGGTCCATTTTATGCAGCAAACATTACTCTAGTTATTTCACAAAGGCAAAAGATAAAGATGGCAATACAAACAATGGATTCTTTTTTCGGCAGCTTATTTACGGAACGCATAGCATTGAATCGAAATTTTACCTATTCGTTGATTTTGACAACATAAGGATTATTCATGAAATGTTTTGAACCTATGCATTTGTCGTTACTGTGAGACCTCAGTGTTTTTTTAATAAGGGGGTTAGAGCTTAAGGACCTAGATATATCCCGAGCCCTTCTTTGCATGAAAATGCGTTATATAGCAATAGGGATGTTGACACTAATTATAAATTAATGTTTTATGTATGTCTAAAGTATTAGTGGTAATATTTAAAGGCCTAAAATATGATTCTTTTATCGAAATCAATCACAATAAATTAAATATCATTAATTTAAAATGTTAAAAATTGTACTCACAGTTACGTGATCTCAAACGCCATTTTGAGAATATGACGTCATTGTTCGTATTCGTATATGGAAATTCAACAAACTTCAGTAGACAGAGTATTGAATATCGGATATTGACGTCACGTGACGTTTTTGGTGGGAAATTTGATAATGATTTTTGTTTATCAATTTTTGTTTTTAAATTGAAGATTATTATATATTTTTATAATATTTTTTCCGTGAATATTGAGGTTCTATCTATAAAATAAAATTGGATCCTGAAATTAGTCAACATCCCTATTGTAAGTTCCTGAGTTACCGATATTTACTATTTTTATTGTGTTCCAGCTATTTGCTGTTCTACCACAAGACAGTTCTGGAGTACGAGTGTGAAGTCCCTTGAGCAACCTTGGAATACATAATGTATACTGTCACGCCTATTATCAATTTTAAATCCATATTATTGAAATATGTAAGTTTTTCATATCACATGAGTTTCGATATAGCCTTCTTTTATGTTCTGAATCAAATTGTATATGTACTTTGAACGCAAAAGGTACTCACGATTTTTGTATTTAATACCGGTGTTTTTAATTATTGCCAAAATCTATAAAAATAAAACTGCAAGTGATCAGTCTGAATATGAAAATATTTCATAAAAACTATCAGTTGAGTATTTATTGACTTTTTTGATCACATAACAAGGATAAATTTTTTGTGCGTTGGTCCGCTTATCTCAGAAACGACTTAAGGTCGTAGCCCATCTAAACGACACCGCTCCCACCCAACCAAAGTATGAGAATTCAAATATAAACTTTAAATCGTGCTCTGTAGATGCAACTATTGAGTGGCAAGGATGCGGTAAGCTTGCGTCCCGCGCGCGGGTGGCAAATTTTTGTTGTTACTGTAAAGTGCACCTACAGAGCACGATTTTAAGTCTATTGTATTTGAATTCTCATACTTTGGTTGGGTGGGAGCGGTGTCGTGTAGATGAGCTACGACCTTTAATCGCTTTGGATGCGATGTTCACTGATTTATTGTAGTAAGCTTCGATTCATAAAAAAAATGTCATAAACTCGTGAGTACCCGTCGTATTTAAATGATATAAGTTTAAAAATCAAATTTTCGTATACATGATATGAAGCTGAGGTAATATTATATTCTCTCGTGATATTAGAATATAGTAAAAGTAAAAAAAATGCGTTATTTTTTTTGCAAAATCAGACGCGTATTTGTTTTTAAGTCCTTATTTTACCTCTAGATTTTAAAATCAGTACAATTACTTTTATGATCACCATGTATCCGTAGACTGAGGTAATTTTAATTGTATCAGGTTTTTAATGTATCCCAATGAAAAGTTTAAATGATAATAGTTTGACCGCACGAGTAAATGTTTCTGCAAATGAGTTGATGTTGCCAGTGGGAAAAAAAGTATTTTTGTAACTACGAATGTGAAATGTAATTTTGGCGATATTTTTTTCACCGTACAGAACAAACAATATTTTTTGTACAGAACAATTAATTCTATCTACCTCTATGTGTTCGTTTATTTACTTTTGCAGAAATGTGTTTAAGGCGTTGTTTTGAAGACACTACTTATATGAATTAAGAAAATACAGTGTATAACATGCTTAACTTACGCCCCAACTCAGAGTCACTAAGGGTTACTTAAATCGCTCCTTAGTAAAGAATTACCATACAAATTCTGTAGCGATTTAATTAAACATTAGTGACTGAGTTGGGGCGTTATAGAACTCAAATCTCAATGTTAAATCAGCTATTAAGATCTTAGTGTGTTCATTAGAAATATAATGAAACTATCTTTCAAACGTATTACAAAACATATGACACTCATTGTATTTTTAATGCTTTGTAATATATTATCAAATTTATATTGATAAATTGGATTTGAAGTAATTTATTATCTATATAATCACTTGTTTATATAAAGTATATGAATATAAAGTTTCATATATCGTAGACAGAACGATCTCAAATGGCTGGCCGAGTGTTTATATAAATCACTACACAATTTAGAATTTCTATTAAGTAATAGTGAACAGAACATATTCTAACTTATTGGATGGATATAATATCAATATGTGTTTCGTAGCTTTCCCACCATGTACCTACATATATCGTTTTAAATAAGGTAAATTATATCGTGAATTATTTTTCAGAAAAAGCGATATTTGAATGATGAAATTTGACATATATATGTTCAAATTTGACCAACTGTATGTTTACATTATCATTGTATAAGCCGCGCCATTAAAAAAGCGAATCTAACATGGTGGAAATTATCATTCCCCTCACTCGCACGCTAAAAACAGGAATAACGTGCGAGTGAGGGGGAATGATAATTTCCGCCATTTTAGATTCGTTTCTATAATGGCGCGGCTTATATTCCCTAATAGTAGTGTGGAAACGGTCGCTGGCCAGCCCTAGTTTTATAAGTAGTAACAATATTATCCTCGTACCATAACTTATTGGACTTATAGCGATGGGTCGTTTTATTTTCATTCGTGTGTATCATAATTGGTTTAAGTAGTTTGTAATCTATGACTGAACTGACATTAGCTTATTGTGATATTTAATATTTATGACTTTATTGTAGTGGACATTAGGGATTTATTTGATCATTTCTTTCATGGAGTATAGAGGTAAGGAGGAATTACTCTAAAATGTCCGTCAAACTCTGTTAAATAAGATGGTGGCGACCGTAGCAAACAGGAGAATTTGGACTACGTAAATATTTTTAATTTGGTATACAGGACAGTCATTGTCTAAATTCAATCTGCAATATAATATAATCTGCAACAACTGCTATAATAGTTTCCTGTGAACACTTTCAACTTTCCCCATATGAGTTATTCCTCCTTACCTCTATACTCTATGATTTCTTTGTTTAGCGCTTAAGTGACTAGCAAATCTACACTTGAATTTTAATTTTAAAACTTTTCCGTGAAGCTGTTAATTTTGCGTCTTATATAGAACGCAGTTTTGCGGCCGTAAAATCAATGTATTTATGGCTGTTTTCAAACTGACTCTATTGATATGAATATAATTAAGTTATCGATGTTTACAATAGGTATTCACCGTAAATATTCGTGTGTGAACAGTCTCGTATATTACCTTCATTTGTGTGTAGGTATACTGATAGGTATATAACTGAATACATTATAGCTAGAACGAAGGGGTCATACGCCGTAGTTAAGGCAGGATATAGACTATATGTAGTGCAATAGACTATCTGTAGTGCAAGAATTTAATTGAAACAATTAGCCATACATTTTGCTACAAATCCCCATTTGCTTTGCATTTACTAAAGTTTAGTGATTTTGATCCGAGCCTAATCAAATAAAATGTGTATTAGTTTATAATAAATTATGAAACATGTGATAGAAACCTGTTATTGCTACCTACTTTTCAAAATCAAGCTTTTTTTATTTTTTCAAATTGATCAAATTGTATTTGCATTAAATAAATGTATACAAAGTGGTAAAATACAGTAATTTTAGGAATCAGTGTAAGAATTATATACAGGAAGTTTATGTAAGTCGTTTATGGATAAGATAGTAATTTCAAATACATATAAATGAGGGCGAAACCGCACTGCTGGGAGAGATACAGCACAATAGAAATTGACTGGATTATCTCACTACGATATTTTAAATACAATATTTTGCTTTAGATCAAAACAACGCAAAGTAAGTTAGTGTCTTAAACACCTTGGAGTAATCGCCTCTTATCAACAGGTGGGATTGTATAAAAGTCAATTATATGTCATTGAAGTATAATGTCATAGAACAGACATCTCGAACAAAATGTGTCCCGCCCGGGAGGTTCCATTTTTAAAATTGAGCCCCCGTTCTCCTTTCAAAATCGAACGAATCCATTGAAGATTGAAGCCACGTGGCGCCAATGCATTGGGACATACATGGTGTTCGCGGTGTCGGTTCTATACGCTTATTAATAATACTTCACTGGTGTATGTCAATATTTTCAATAGAAAAGCGATATAACAGTCTGCTACCAGTGCGGTTTTGGCCTGACAGTAATCACGACTTCGTTTACGTCGAGATTATTTTAATGCTTAAATGTTTACCAATGATCTTCTAACAGAATATCAATGTAAGTGTATGAACTTTCGATGGAAATAAAAATTATAATCGATGTCAATTGCATTATATTATTTTAATTTCTGTGAAAGGTAAGGAATAGAAAAAAAAACAAATTATTTAGTAACATGATACTATAATTTGTATATTTACGAAAAGAAAAATGCTCACAGCAATATAATTTAACAATACATAATTATATAATTTTACAACATAATTTAACATCATGTCCGACTATTTTAATGAGTATAAATTACCAAATTACAAAAAAAAATTGTGGACTATATCCACACTATCACATCATAATCAGACTACAAATTTCCAACTCCACTCATATATTATTTTACATTCATTTTATTAATTGACATCAACCACGTGTCTATTAGGTTTAGTTAACTGTATATCAATGTTAGTGTTATTAAAAAATGCAAGCTGCAATGGCGGCACAATCTACGTAATTCTTAATTTATTATTTCTGATTATAATGTACGTAATGTTCTGTCAAAAGTATGCGCGCCAACTTACTCTGATCTGATTTCCAAACACACCAAAATAATACAAGAGACTACAAAAAAGACACTGAAGAACTTAAAATCATATTTAATTAAATTCCACCCTAACTTATGATGGATATAGTAAGTATTAATGAAATATTATTGTCCAATATTGTCCAATTTCGTATTATATTCGTATTTCAATATATGTAATTAGTAAAAGCATTCTTCCAAGCATTTTTTAAAGTACTTGCTTAGTACTAATGAGATGTCTTAATTTTAATCATCATAAAGCAAGTTACAGACCTATTGGTAACACTGAGATAACATTCGTTGGAAATATTATTGATGATTTTGAATTATATTATGATGTCAAATATTAACCCCTTAGAAGTACGATAGCTAAGATAATAGTCCTAATAAGAACAACTACTAGAATATTGGAAAAAACCCGCGGAACTGAGATCGAATTTCATTTTTACTAAGGACGTCAACGCGCATTTTTTATCGTCTTGTGACATAAAACTGGAATATAAAGAGAACGTAATTTTCAATGACGAACTCTTACATAATTTTACAAGAAGGCTATGAATGGCTGCAAAATCTAACCAGAGATGAAACTATTAAACTTTATGAAATTAAGGTACGTGTTCAATCTATTAAGTCCCGATGAAGACAACTTAATGCAAGCCATACCTATGACTGAAAGTTTCACTAGAAAAAGTCAGATGAAAAAAGCTCTAATGATTTTATTTAATCTGTAAAGTAAACCCTTGTCTACAACATTACGCTATTAGTGCATTTTTACTTGTTACCCATTGTGTATTTATTATTTTTTTGTTTGCCTCCTTGTAAAATCCCATATACTTTTTACGTGAATACTTTTACGGCTTTATACTACCCAATACTAGGTATATCTATATACTTTACAGAAATAAATAGTTGAACGTAAAAATATTCTTCTCTTATGTAACTACTAAAACCTTTTTAATTAATCCCCTAATAGAATTGAAAATTTTACCAATTTGAGTTAAATATATCTAGTTTTTCGTGTCATCCATCCATCCATCCATCAGCCCTTGGAGCCCCTCCCCTAACTTGCGCCACTATGACCGGCCCTGAGCCTTCTGAATCCAGCGGATGCCCGCTGTCTTCTTCAGGTCGTCAGTTCACCTGGTCGGGCGGCATCCTATGCTCCTTTTCCCGATTTTTGTGTATTTTGAGTTAACATGTTCTCTGCGGCATCCTTTTCAAATAACTTTCATCTGGTGTGTTGGAGACCTAAAATATCTCGAAACTAACCTATCCTGTGGTGTGTATGAGACCTGACTAGTCTCCTAAAACAAAAATTTTGAAAATAACTTATATCTTCCTCAAAACCAATGACATATTTGTGAATTTTTTGTGGGTTCAAGATAGCCTTGCAAGTCTTGCAAGAGATCGAATAAATCTCCTAAGGCTTAACACGCATTACGATTTTTCACCGCGCGATTTTTTTCGCAAAATTCTGTGAGATATGGAAATTGTATGAAGCTGCACGCACTTGCGAAAACAAAATCGTGTTGATTATGATTCAGTACGCGATTTAAAAACCGTCAGAAAAAAAAACGCGCGGTGAAAAATCGTAATGCGTGTTAAGCCTAACGCAACGAAATTGTTAAATCGTTCATGTATTGTTCGCGCGTTGGTTCCTTTAGTTATCTCTAGGTGGCGCGGCGTACGGCTCGTCGAGCAAGTTGCCGAGCTGCTCGACGTCCGTGACGGGCAGCGAGCAGGCGTAGCGACGACACACGTACGCGGTCGGCACGTCACCCGCCGATCTGATACGACTGAGTACTGGAAAACGTAAAATGTCGATTGATATGTGTTTGTTGATTTGACGTGTTGTTGGGTGTTTTGTATGGATTAATTTAAACTTTGTAAAACGTGTAAAAACACAATAGGGATGTTGACACTAATTATAAATTAATATAAATTTATGTCTAAAATATTAGTGGTAACATTTAAAGGCCTAATATATGATTATTTTATTGAAATCAATCACAATAAATTAAATATCATTAATTTAAAATGTTAAAAATTGTACTCACTGTCACGTGACTTCAAACGCCATTTTGAGAATATGACGTCATTGGAACAATTTTATATGGAAATTGAACAAACTTAGTAGACAGATAGTATTGAATATAGTTTAGGGACGTCATGTGACGTTTTTGGTGGGAAATTTGATAGTGATTTTTATTTATCAATTTTTGTTTTTAAATTGAAGATTATTATTTTTATAATATTTTTTTCGTGAATATCAAGGTTCTATCTATAAAATAAAATTGAATCCTAAAATTAGTCAACATCCCTATTGTTAGGCAAGGGATATTATAGTATAGACGAGTATTTAAATGATAAAGACGCATGAAAATGACCAGCTCTGTAACCAGTTCAGCTCAGATTAGTAAATATTTTTGTAATATTTTATTTTAAAGATATGCTGAGGAGTTTCTTCACGGCTTTTCTTCTCCATGACAAAACTCCTTTCCGAAAAGCTAAGAAAATGATGACGTGCATAAGGCGTCGTCCTAATTGGCAGCGATCGTACGAGCAAACGATGCGATTTAGTCGCACGACGAAATTAAACACACACACTAAATAAGTGTGTCCTAGTTAGTCATCGCACGAGCATAATAAATAATCATAATCATTTTCATCGCACGACGATGAACGCATCGTTTGCTCGTACGATCGCTGCCAATTAGGACGACGCCTAAGTGTATCAGTGATACCTATAAAAATAAAATATTTTGACTTTGACATTAAAAATTAATGAAAAATTTAAAATTTTTGTTTCGCCACGAGTACTTTGCTGCTTCGAGAATGTTTTGAACGTAAGCAATAATCATAAAGAATAATGCTCAACTGCCATACATCGTTTTATTTCATTTTCAACTTTAGCGTCTTAAAATAAAAAAAAATCTAAAAATCGCCGCTTAAATTTCTGAGCTTAGATATATAAGAATTTTCAGCAGACACACCCCAGAACCAAAGTATTTTGAGATTAAATTCTTATAACCATTGAGTCATAGAGTAGGGGAGACTTACGGCTGCCTGTAATTTTTACCATTATTTTATTCTGACTTTTTTGATTGACAGCCGGAAATGGAAATTTGACATAATTACATTTGTCATGCCAACATTTATAACGAAATTCTGTGTGTAATATTGGCCAGAAGTCTCCCTATATCTTGCTTGATACAAGCTATGTATCGAAGTGAGTGCCCGAATGAAAATGGACATTGTTGACATCATTGTTATTATAGTCAATTCATCACTTATTAATAAAATTATTTTACGCTGGGTAATACGGGTACAGGTATTAATTTTAAAATACGTAAAAAAATAATTGAATTGCTTCGGCATTACTGTCGTTTTAAGACGCTAACAAAAATGAAAAATAATTTTTGGGCATTGTTCTTTACGAGTATAACAAGTGAATAAATAAAAAATATTTTTTATCATCAAAACGGATTATCAAATTCAAATGAATGAACTCGGACAGCAGCAAAACTAAATAGTTTAATTTGGGTTAAAAGTCTACGGTCTAAAAGTTGACCTTTTAGCAAAGGTGCAAACAAAGTCAAGGTTTAAAACTTACTACTTTATCAATAATTTAATGATATTGCTACCTGCTAAAGCTGCTAAATATGAATGTCGTTAACCATTAGCATCAACATCAAGCTTCAATACAATCAAGTAGTTTGCGTTTATGTGTTACAAACCTTTAGAGAATAAATGCTAAATTCCACTATGAAATTGATGTTTACATAATATTAACACACTATCGAAATATGCTATGAAAGTAAAGTCTATTTCCTTAAAGTCTATTTTCCAAAAAATGACGTGCATAAGTGTATCAGTGATACCTATATGAATAAAATATTTTGACTTAAATTACCTATATTGGGAGTATTGGCACTAATACACAAATAATGCACTAATATATCTATAACTAGCTTTTGCCCGCGGCTTCGCCCGCGGTAGTGATTTCGAAAATATTTTTAATTAATTAATAAGATGTTAGATGATACCCGTGGGTTCCCGCGCGTGGATATCGATTTATTACATATCCGGCGGGAACCCTGAACTTTTCCGGGATAAAAAGTAGCATATGTGTTAATCCAGGGTATAGGCTATCTCCATTCCAAATTTTAGCCAAATCGGTTAAGTACTTGTGGCGTAATTGAGGAACAAAAATCCAAACATCTTCACAAACACAAACTTTCAATTCGTGCATTTACACTACCGCAAAGCGCCTATAATCCTAATGGCCTGCGCAGACTAATAAAAACCCATGTGGTGAGATCAGCAATCAAATGTAATTCTATTCTATTCAAGTTAGCATGCTAGTATTCAACTTTACCAGATGAATCAAATGTATGAACACTCGTATGCTTGATATGTGGCGATGACATTCACATTATATCTTATGACGTGCTATCTAGTTGATGGATCGAAGGCGAATGTTGTCATAAAAATAGTATAACTCACGTTGGTGTTGCGTAACTGCATTTCGTAACTAACACTTGTTTATTATAGGCATTTACTATGTCATTACATCATGGCTAAAACCCAGCCCGAAATAGACATCGCACAAGTAGGCCCCAAAGGGTACAAACCAAACACATAGAGGCTAGAGCAAGTCTAGATGCCTATGTACATTGTACAGATGGTTGCAGTTACTCGATCAAACCTCTTCATAGCAATCTGATATTATTTTCATCATTTCCATACCTCTCACAGTTTTTTTTTATTGGTCAGCTGAAACTTCTTTAATGTCTTTTCTCTTAGGAGAGTGAAAATCCAAGTTTAAAGTAGACAGACGATTGACTGAAATTTTATTTCCATCATAGAGGTTGATATAACTCCTTTCCCACTCTACGTAAAGAAATAATATATTCTCAGTTTGCCATAGAAATAGTAGCACGCAGCGACGCAGCCAACATTTATTGAAGACTGTATCTATCTATCTAAACAGCCTTTTGGTGTTCATTGCTAGTCATAGGCCTCTCCTAATGGCACCATTTCGACCGGTCGTGGGCCCTCTGAATCCAACGGCATCCCGCCATCTTCAGGTCGTCAAAAACTTGTTTCTTTAATGTTTTTACCCCGCAACTAACGTTGTTACTGTATGTTAGGAGAATCTATTAGAATCCAAGTTGAAAGTAGGTCGATGATTGATTAAAGTTGCTTTACGAACCATCATTAAGGTTGAAATAAATCCATAATAAGAACATATTCTCAATTCTCATATTCCTCATAGAAGAACTAGTAGCAGGACACAGCTCCAGCCAGCACTAAGGTCGTAGCCCACTTACACGACACCGCTCCCACCTAACCAAAGTATGAGAATGCAAATATAAACTTATAATCGTGCTCTGTAGATGCAACTATTGAGTGGCAAGGTTGCGGTAAGTTTGCTTCCCGCGCGCGGGCTGCTAATTTTTGTTGTTACTGTAAAGTGCATCTACAGAGCACGATGATAGGTTTATATTTGAATTCTCATACTTTGGTTGGGTGGGAGCAGTGTCCTGTAATTGGGCTACGACCTTTAGACGTCTGATGTCCGCTCAACTACAGCACCTAAAGAGAGGCATTATTATATAGCTACAGGATCCATGTGTACAGACTCACGTATATCGGACATACCGGCGGGGAGGGCGAGCTGGTCGAGCGCGGGGTCAGCGACCGCCAGCACGCGGCCGGGCAGCAGCCGCGAGCGCACCGCGCGGACCAGCTCCAGCGTGCGGGGGTCCGAGCAACCGCCTGAGATCAACACCTGGAGAACCAGTACAAGCGTATAAGGCATATTAATAGTCTGAGGTTCTTATGTCATGTGGAATTGTTAAAAATAAATCCTACCGAAAAGCGAAGAGAAGACCTGTATTATTAAAACACTTGCAACACGTAAAACACTACATTACAGTACCTACAGTACATGTATAAAACTATTAACGATCGATTTTAATTTTAAAAGGATGCTGATAGGTAGCCGGGCGGGTAAAATTCTCTCCCACCATGTCTAAATACCGTTCTTTTAAACTGGGTGGTACCTCTATAGTCTAGCGATCTCCATCATAGCCTTGTGCGTTGGTCAGGGGGTGCACTACAACCTCCTGTTTGTTGCCTTGGACTTAAGGATGGTATAAGCCCATTACACCCCAAACATCGTAGTTGCATTGGCACCCATACAACATATTAACCGCGGCGAATCTACCAGTTATGATAAAAAAAAACAATGCAACAAGGTTAGTGATCTCACCTGCGTAGGAGAATCGCTATAGAACATGAGTGCAGACATCATCTCCGGTAGAGAAGTTGGGTACTGGTCCAGTCGTTCAGCAAAGACTTCCAGAAGCCGCTTGGCCATGTCTCGTTCCCGCTCGCCGCCATCCGCCGCAGCGCTCTTATCATTGTAGACGGCCAGACGCAACAAGTTGTGACATGACACGCTGTTGCCAGACGGCTCAGCACCATCTTGGTCTGCAAATATTACAAAGATCCGGTTTATATGAGCAAAAAGTTTAATTCGAACAGAAATGGTCTGCCCATAAACTGGAGTGTTTTGGCAGCAATTGCTGTTCACCTTGCTTTATTCGAAGAATAACACTGCTGTCCTCAGAACAAGCGAAGTATCCTCCTTTTTCCGCATCCCAGAATAATTCGTTTTGCTTCTGTTGCAATTCACGGGCCCAATGCAACCAAGATAAGTCGAGGGATGCTTCATATAGGTCCAATAACCCTTTTATAAGAAAGGCATAGTCGTCCAGGAATCCTTGTATTGGTTGATCACTGAAATAAAGTCACATACAATCATTGAAGTATAATGTCATAGAACAGACATCTCGAACAAAATGTGTCCCGCCCGGGAGGTTCCATTTTCAAAATTGAGCCCCCGTCCTTTCAAAATCGAATGAATCCATTGAAAATTGAAGCCAATTGGCGCCAATGCATTAGGACATACATGGTGTTGGCGGTGTCGGTTCTATATGCTAGTAGTAATACTTCAATTCATACAATAGATTATTTGAGCATAGCATAACAATCCTTTCGTATAAAACATGTGCTTACATTTGAGTAACTGATCCATCTTCAGCTCTGTAGCAAGAATGTAGAAGGGTCTTTTTGGTTGGATCATACAAGTGGTCCTTTATGAAAAGTGCTGTTTTAATGGCGTCATCCACAAAGCTTTTCTCTCCTAGGCCTTCACCCGCTTGTGCCAGGCCTGCGATTGCCAAGCCATTCCACGAGCAAAGCATTTTAGAGTCCAAGTGCGGACGAGGTCTCTTCTGCCGAGCCTCGTGCAGTATAGTACAACAATAAGAAATAACTTCATTGAATTGTTCAAGTGAAATATTGAATTTCGACATCGTATCTTCTTTGCTGCCATACACAATCAAAATATTTTTATTAGCAAACTCATCATGAGGACCCATTGCAGATCTGACGTTTCCTTCTTCTTCAACATTGAAATAATGGCAGAAGATATCGAAATACGAATGTGTGCCAACTTTTTTATTGTCAAGAAGAGATTGCAGTTCGTCGTACTGCCATAAGCAAAATGCTCCTTCCTCTTTATGTTGAGCACCAAATGTAGGATAAGAGTCAGCATCTTCGGCACTATAATATCCACCAGATTCATGACGTAAGTCCCTGTTCATATACTTGATTATGTCCCGCACAACATCTGCGAAAAATTCATCCTTCGTCGCTAGGTAGGCGTCTGTATAGGCGACCATCAGCTGAGCTTGATCGTAAAGCATTTTCTCAAAATGTGGAACATGCCACTCGTTGTCCACGGAATAACGCGCGAACCCCCCTGATACATGATCATGGATGCCACCTTTTGCAATTTTAGTTAAAGTATGCAGGCACATCTCTAAACATTTTTTTCCAATGATATCAGATTTATCTCGGGCATAATAGTGGAAGAGAAAGTTGAAAATAGATGCTTGGGGAAATTTAGGAGCAGTTCCAAATCCGCCGAATTCTGGCTCATACGATGCCATGTAGCTGCGCACACATTTATCCCAGGTTCCTTCTCCAGGGACAGCTGCTGTTTCAGTGCCAGCAATTTTCGACATGTTCTGAAGAGAATCCAGAATGGTGTGGCTTGCATCTATCAATTGTTGGCGGTTTTCCTCCCACTTCTTGGCTAGAGAAAGGAGGATGTTAGGGAAACCTGGACGACCCCAACGACTCACAGGAGGGAAATATGTTCCTCCAGTAAGCGGACGCAGATCAGGGGTTAGAAAGACTGACATCGGCCAGCCTCCACTCCCAGATGTCGCCATAACGAAGAGCATGTAGACACGATCAATGTCCGGACGTTCCTCTCTATCCACTTTGATGTTTACAAAATGTTCATTCATGATCTTAGCAATTTTCTCATCTTCAAATGATTCTTTTTCCATAACATGACACCAGTGGCAAGTGGAATATCCGACAGACAAAAATATAAGCTTGTTTTCTTTTTTGGCTTTTTCAAAGGCCTCTTGACCCCAGGGGTACCACTGTACGGGATTATGAGCATGCTGAAGTAAATATGGTGACTTTTCATTTATCAACCGATTGGTATACTTCGGTTTATCTGGTGCACTAGCATCCGCACTGGTAGACATTTTGAGTATACTGTCGTTAAAGCTTTTTGCTATCTGAGGCGAGGGTAAATTATTGTGACCAAAAGATGACAATCTGAAAAATTGAATATTTAAGATATTAATTATACAATTTATACAAACATACAACTTTTATTTGTGTGAACAATAGAAATTAAACAAACATAATACAGATTATGTATCCTGAAGGGATAGAATTGATATTAGTGTAGAAAATTTATATTCTCTTATGAGTCTATAAATATACTATGAGTCTATAAGTATACTATATCTATTAAAAGCAAATGAATGTATTATTTTAAATATTATGTAGTAAGACCTGAAATGTTTAGTTTATATCAAACAAGTATGTGTAAAGCCATCCACTAACTGCTAACTGAGATGCAGGTGGAAGGGTGCAAGCTCTGACCTTGTATGCTTGTATATACAAATATTTACATTTATGATTGTGTGCTAAACTAACCTTACTCCTACTATTTATTTTAATAAATTCCATGATTAATATTGAAACTCTATGTCAATAGCTGATCTAAGGACAATATGGACATGCTTAGCAGAAAATTTTTAAAGTCTATAACAATAAAATTGATACTTATTAAGAGAATTGATATTTCACAGTACAGAATCTACAAATGATATCCATACATTAGCTAAGTAGTTCTGTACACTTAAAAACAAGAATAGGTGGAACTCTTTTAATTCAAAAACTTTATCATAAAATGAACAACCACATAAAATATACCACGATTAAATATCTAAGTGCTTATTTAATGGTTACAAAATTTAACCATTTTCAATTGAAATTCAGTTACATAATAATTGTCATTCCAGAGGGAAAAAGTATTTGCCTTTCACTTTTCGAGTAAAGTTCTTCAGATAAATAAAGATATTGGAATATAGTTTAATTATGCATGACAAATTTAATAAAACCTTTTGTATGTTACACAAATTCAGAACTCATTTTTTGCTAAAAAACAATGCAGTATTATTGATTTTTTTATCAACTTTGTTATTAACAAAGCTGCTGCATTATGGTAATAATTATTTTACGTGGCACATGTTGTTGTTTATAAATTCATACATCATTTTCCTCATTAGAACGTCGCATTGATATACATAACTAAATGTGTTGGAGGGTTCTTTTTGGTATGTCTGGACTTTGGAGGAGAGGGGCTCTTCAAAACACACTCACTTCATTATATTCTATATTGTGAATACTGTATAGTTACACTTTATAATAATATTGTTTATAATAACATTACAAATTATGTCTACACCGGTTCGTGTCTCAGATAGAAGTCTTTATGTCACAATAGAACACATTCTATTGTGACATTATTTGAATATATTAATATTCTAAACACCTGACATATGTGCATGTGTTGGCTGCCAGTACAACACCCCACACAATTAAAACTCCTACACACCCCCTCAACACATGCACACATTTAACCCCCTGTATATAATTTAATACATTAAACCAAAACCACACAACTCACTAACCTAACTTTCATAAATTAACATTACCTTCCATACATGCCTAATTATACATTCAAATCTCACAACCACTTACATTCAATTACTTCCACCTAACTCCATTTCAATTCAGCCAACAACTATCAATTCAACCTTTCAAACTGAATACCAACTTTAATGTTACTTCTATAAATCCCTTTCTCACTTGTCCAACTCATACTCGACCAAACATGTACTTTCATTCAACTATATAACGTCAAGAACCTTAACTTCTTGACTCGCCACATAAAACATCAATAACTATAATAATCTTAAACTCCTTCTCGACTCCATACATAAAACAAAAGTTTATTTAAAATTATCTCCTCGACCAATCAATACATACAAATATCTTATAATAATCTTAAACTCCTTCTCGACTGCTCACTACGTAAACTTCTATAAGTTTATTTAAATACCTCAAACTCCTTCTCGACAACTCACAACATAAACTTCCATAAGTTTATTCAAATACCTCAAACTCCTTCTCGACAACTCACAGCATAAACTTCTATAAGTTTATTCAAACACCTTAAACTCCTTCTCGACAACTCACAGCATAAACTTCTATAAGTTTATTTAAAACTCCTTAAACTCCTTCTCGACAACTCACAATATGAACTTCTATAAGTCCACTTAAAACCTACTACTCCAACTACTCAATAATAAGTCAACTTCAAATTAAATAAATAAATAAAACATTAATCCCATCCACTATTGCCATTCATACTCAAATCAGTCAAACTCAACACTCATAAACTACTAAATACAATTTTACCTAAATTTAGACTCAACTCCCGAATTCGAAAAACACATACAACCTTTCACTATCCCTTACAATCTTTCACTTCCCAAATTTTCTCACTTATATCCAACTATCAACAGAAATTATTTTATTATAAATATCAAAAAACAAAATTCCAAATAATTATTAAAAACAAAAACAACAATAAAACAAAACTATAAAAGAGACATAAACGGATTTTAAAACTCGTGTAAGTATACTTTCTATCAAATATTATTGACTTCTTGGGACTATTGTTTTTATGATGTTCAATCAATGAACAATTACATTCACTATTCACCCCCTTAATTGTTTATTTATTGAAATTACTAACACCCCCTTAATTATTGAATTATCCTGTCTCTTTTTAGTTATATTCATTGTTGTAAACAACATTTAAATTCCCCTATAAAACTTATATACTAACAAAAAACAACCCATTTCCCCCGAAACACAATAAGTTCACTTTTGAAATAATTTTCTTATCTACCTTGACTGATGGATGTTGCTCCACCAAAATACTCGGGCAGCTGCAATCTCTCACATTGTTCATATTAAATTTCGAAAATTCTCCATCTTCCATTCCATATCCTCATTACTTCTCGAATTCTCCACCAGATTTCCATTTGTTAATCTGCTATCATTTGTTCCATTTTCATTTGTTCCACTGTCAATTGTTTCATCTTCATTTGTTTCACCAAATATATCTGTTTCTTGAATATCTACAATTCTTTCTCTTTCTTCTCGATTTTCATTTCTTCCTCTATTATTTCTCCTTATACAAACATCTTCTCGAACTTCATTAATTCCATTTCTATCATTTCTTCCTATATCACCTTCTCGAATTACATTAACTCCATTACTATTATTTCCCCCAATATCACCTTCTCGAATTACATTAACTCCATTACTATTATTTCCTCCAATATCACCTTCTCGAACTTCTCTGACTTCATCTTCACGAAGCCCATTAATTACTTCATTATCTTCTAAGTATCCATCACTGGTTGCTATGCTTATTTGTATATAAACAACTGGTATCCAAGGTTATAATGTAGGCTATGTAAATCACTGGTTTTTTCAATAAATTTTAATCTTTTAATATTCTGGGCCCATAACCTGTTGGAAGGTTCTTTTTGGTATGTCTGGACTTTGGAGGAGAGGGGCTCTTCAAAACACACTCACTTCATTATATTCTATATTGTGAATACTGTATAGTTACACTTTATAATAATATTGTTTATAATAACATTACAAATTATGTCTACACCGGTTCGTGTCTCAGATAGAAGTCTTTATGTCACAATAGAACACATTCTATTGTGACATTATTTGAATATATTAATATTCTAAACACCTGACATATGTGCATGTGTTGGCTGCCAGTACAACACCCCACACAATTAAAACTCCTACAAAATGTAAACATAACAAGGTCATAAAGTGTATTCTAATTTTAGGTGTCACCACCGAAAATAAATCTAGTAAAGCGTTAAAATAACAATATAATGGTTCCAGATAAAGGTTCTACAATAGCTAAATACCTTTTTGTAAGACAATAATCTCGATGAAAACAAACCGGGTTAGATACCAGACAATCCTTTCCAGAGTTTTGACTAAAGTTCAGACTCTTCAATCTATTGTCACCCGTTGATAAACGTCGGAATAACAATACTGCACGGCCAGTAGGCATAATAAAATACACTTTTATTATTTCTTACGAATTATTAATGCACTACACTGCATCGGACGACAATAATTTTGCTTGTACATTCTTTAGTTTTTTGTTTTGCAAATTTACATTATTTTGACAGTTTGATTTTTTAAGAACATTGATCAGTTTTTTTGGACGTATTGCTTTTGGCCTACCATAATTCGCCGGACCACTTTATCAACTCACATGCACAAATGTTGCCAGGATATAGCATTGTTGTTCTTAACTACATTACAAAAATATTATATATTAAGAAGAGGCAGATACGTCATAAGCGCGCGCGTTTTGTGACTCAAAAAGTTCCCAATTGGGAACTCTTGTAATTAGTCTGCTTCGAGCGCAATCACGAGCGTGGCGCATCGTAGGTTCATACGTCCTTACGAAAATAAATCAAAATGCCATCGTGTGTGTTTCGAAAGTGCACCAATTATGACTCCAAGGTCAACAAAACACAAGGAATCTCATACCACATTTGAGTACGCTAAGATACTTAGATTATTTAGTCTATTTCAATTATTTTTCTAAACAATCAAATAACTCATGTAAAGACGCCATAATCAGATGAAGAAAGAGATAGCGATCTAGTTTTGACGCAAGAGCGATAAAAACCGTAGCCTATATATAGATTGACGCGAGCGACAAACACTAGCTGTCTTTTTCACTATTATGGTTTAGTAATGCCATCCTTTTTACATAATTTGCCAATGTACTAGTGATTGGTGTAGGGAAACAAAAGATAAACGTGTGTGCGTTGTAGCTGTTTTCGGAACAGATTTTTCGGTCGATTTGTAAGGGCATAACATATCTATATTTATTTAAACATCTTTGCTACATTATGAAAATGTTCATATTGATATTTTGCATGACTTATATAATCAAAGTCTTATATAGGTAATCTTTAGTCTTTTTAGAGTCTCGATTTTCATTTAAAAGCCCGGGGTATGAAAAGTTATGAAAAGTAAAATACGTTAGGCGTTATGCGTTAGGTTTGTAATTCGTAACAAAGAATCTAGATGGCTGATTTGATAATCGCAAGCTACCAAGTCTAGATGGCGTTGTTACTGATTTGACGATCACAAACTAGATGGCGTTGTTACTGATTTACTTAAATAAATGTATCAAGCATGTTTTCAGTAATATAAAAATGTGTTCATTTACCCTCATTTTCTAATCTATATGTTTTATAATCGTTCGTCAGGAGTAAACTCCAGGCGTGCATCGGAGATAACACACATTTTTTTTCATTTTCATACTTTTAGTTGTGACTTGTGTTGTGAGCACCAAAGAGTAGGTAACCAATCAAAGAGGCAATAAAATAAGTAACTGTAATGCCTATAGAATCCCCTCTCCACCAATCTTGTACATGGCGGAAGTTGGACTGGTGAAAGCAGCGTGGTAGAGAATGCTAGACTAGAGGCCGAGGAGGCCAGCCTGGAGCCTAAAGTCTCTCACCCGTGCTAAGCAGTGGGGTGGTAGTGAGTTGAAGCCTTTGTAATGTATCCCATAAGTGTAAATACATAAATACTACATTACAAACACTTGCCACTATAGCACTTGTTGCAATAATATAAGGATAATATTATAATATAGATATATTAAGGTCACAGACCGCCTAGAAATATAATATTTCTAGCTCAAGTTGGTCAAGGTATGCTCACAACAAAAGAAGTAGATACCAACTTATATATAAATTGCTTGCTTTATATTAATTGGCTTGAATTGTGTTCAAGCCTTGACTATAATTTCCAACGCTTGCAACTTTTGCTATTCAAAAATATGAGGCACCAAGCCAATTCTTGTAAAATAGATTTGTTTACCATGTTAAAACACTTGACAGTACAAATTGAAATAGAACGTTATAGGTACGTTTAAACTTTTAAAAGACTCTATTTTCCTCTTGGAATTTGAGATGAATTTGCTACTGAAGCTACGCATGCGCGCAAAATCTGGTCGCCATTCTCACTTTCACTGCCGTGCCGTATCACATCTATGTTTTGACGTACCCATAAATAAATGTCCGCTGCAGGTTTAATGAGATCTTGACACGAAATGTCGTACATTACTGTTTTACTGGAAACAACAAAAAATCTAAAACTCCCCTTATGATAGTGAAGTGAATTACGAAAGGAAACATATAGTTGGTTATCTTAATTGAACTGGTAAGTGATTTAAATGAGTGTTCGGCTTTACAATAAACAAACGGTGTTCGTAAAGATAGCTTTATGTAAATAAATTGAAGTGTTCTACCCGGGAATAGCTTAATTTAATTAAATAACGGAGGTTAAAAAACAAATTTAAACTTGTAGGAGTGATTTAGTTTAAATATAAGTTGAATTCAGAACGTTAATGTTTTGATTTAATTATAAAGTAGCCGTTGAAATCATTTAGATATATTTTTGTGTATTCTGTTCAAACATAATAAAGCACGTAAAAGAAGCTAAACCTACAAGTAATGTTAATTAAATATGTCTAGCTGCAACTAGGAACCTTAAGAATACCTACACGTGCTCAAGTGTTACGTAGTGATGCGTGTTGAATGAAACTGCGGCACGTTGCCATGGCAACGTCAAGAGGGTTGAAGCCCTTTGAACCGCAGAACAGTGCCCTGTTTTTCCTCCCCAAATAAACACCCATTTGCAACATTAAATATGAACTGAGAGTACGAAGCTATTTTGTTTTGTTTTCTAACTTCTTAACTACAGCATTATTATGTAATTAGTATTAATTTATTATGTATAATAATATAAAAAGGGCCACTATTATTGTAATAATAAAACTGAACGGCAGATTCCCAGATTCTATTCCCGGCTGGGGTGGAAATTTTGTGACGGCAACTTTTAGTAAATAGATATTTCTCAGATCGATATCAACTATCCTACCCATGCTATCTTGTGCCTTGCCACCCACAGGCCACAACACAGGCACTTATACAGTATACTACAGATATTACGTGTTTGAATACCAAATTGTAGAGCCCTCGAATGAAAAGTAAGATCGTTTTTTTCCACGGTAACGTTTAATGTAGCTCGCTATGAACACTTAAGATGCACTTGACACAGTTTTCTGATTATTTTTCGTAGAGTTAAAATTGCGATACCGAGGTTAAAACCCTTACATAGTCGTTCCATTTTTCTGGAAGATGTTAAATAATAATTTGTTACTATTAGAGAGAGGCAAACAGGCATGAGGAAGTGATTTGATGGGTTGGTAAATATGCATTGTAGGAGGTAATATACATTTTAACACAAAAAGATGTGAGGTGTTTCGTACTTTTCGTAGAAACAACATTCGTAGATAGGTCTACGAATACATTCCGTAGCGTGCGTAGTAGTACGCTTTCAGTACAGTACTCCCCAGTCGAGCAATCTTATCAATTGGCCGGGCTGAAGTTAGGCGCGAGTCGATGCGCAGAACAAAGTATAGCGGAATCAAGTATTAGCGGAGGGGCGCGGGTGGTCGGGGCATCGACTATGATGTTCTACGATCACCCGCCCGCTCCCCTCATGTAGTTGTACCAACTTCAGCCTAGCCAATAAGTTTATAGATTACTGTTAGGTACATGAGTACGAAAGCCACTAAGCACCATACTGTCAATAGTTACTATTATGTATTTTATGACCATACTACGAGACGTATTACGACGACAAGACTACAAGACTTTACGACGTATTAGTGTGAGTAGTCTGTCAGCGTTAATCTATACTAATATTATAAAGAGGAAAGATTTGATTGTTTGTTGCATTGAATAGGCTCCGAAACTACCGAACCGATTTGAAAAATTCTGTCACTGTTGGAAAGCTACACTATCCACGAGTGACATAAACTATTATATTTTTGTTACTATTTTTCCCGAAGCGAAGCGAGGGCGATTTCCTAGTTTAAAATAAATTAGACGTGCGATAGTAATCGAATATTTCATTAGACGCACTTTCTCCAAATTATGTTCATTTTGAACTTGTTTTGATTATAGTAATTAACGCGAAAAAATTTAAATAGCCCTGCTATCTCAAAAACGAATTATCGCAAAATACTAAGTCCGCTCCAACTCAACAGGACTTTTTAGATAGACCCATAATTTAGTTAAGTATCCAAATTAATCACAAATTTTCATTTTAATGCCAACATAGCTACTTTGCCTTTGCTAGGATGGAACCATTCATGATGTTAGGAGGACGCGACGGGGAAGGACAATTCTCCCTCACGATGGCCTAGTGCAGATTGACAGACCTTACACACTTTTGAAAACAATAAAAAGAACAGGGTCGCAGAGAGACATAATAAATTCTCTTTGTTTTTCCGAAACACCTAAATATTATTTTATACTATCACAATTTACAACAGGGCGCATAAGAGATACCTCATTAAGCTGTATAACATTTCATTGTTTCAGGTTTACAAATCTTATATACACGTATAGAGTTTATTTAAAAACGTGCCTTATAGAAAACCTCCATTTTCCTATTATACACCCCTATATCACATTAGTAAGAAGTCCAGCTAAAAAGCTAACGCAAGTCCAAATTCGTGGTCCAGAAATCTGTCCTTAAATTGAAGAAGAAACTTATACTGAATGCCAAGATTACTTCAGAATCGTCCGTTGCATCGGTCCATGGTCCACGTTTGTACGGAATCTCGGACAAATAAATGTTTCTAGAGTAATGAGAGAAACGAGTGGATGTAAAATCCTGAAGAGTTGAAATGGATGGTTAGATTTAAGATAGTAAGTACTCTGTGGCGGTGTGGATGGTGTTGCCAGCAAGATGTCCGTGTGGGTGGGTAGTGGGTGCGGTGGCGGCGGGGAGGTCCGCGGGCCCGCCGCCACGGTGCTCTCGACGAACACCTCCATGGAGTCCGGGATCGAGGCCGGGGTCCTGCCCACGGTCACGGGATCCCTCGCCTCTGCCCGGGATTCCTTGGGATCGCTGTCTCGCGCCGCCGAACCCCTCTATGACACGGATCATACGGATCTTGGCTCGGAGTTGGATGAGGCGGAAATTCGACGGGAGTTGATGCATGATGTAAGTTCTCACAAACTTCTCAAAAAACTGCTAGAAAATCGCTGCTAGAATATTTTCACATCAACCGTCTCATAAATTGTACGAAAGAGATTCGTTCTCTGGAACGCTTCACTCTGCTATATGATAGTTTGGAGACCAGCTAAAACATGTCCATTTTAATCAGGGTTTTATTTCGTCTTGTTTCAGAAATGGCGACTACTATTTGATAGGGTAAGTTTAATTTTTATATATTATTGGTACTTTATTGTTATGGTCAACATTTTTACCAAAAATGGACATGTCATCAAAACGAAGTTAACGTAGGTACTTGTTTATATCTATCGTAGATATATATAATGTGTGCCTAATTTATACATATAATTTACGATTCTCGTGATTCCGGTGACACTTTCACGACGTTGAACCCTCACATATTTCATAAAAGTGTCGTTTACGAGGTGAAAACAAATTTCAAGGAATATTTTTTGTTACTGATTAAAATGTATAAAAGCAGAGAGCAAACAGTTTTATAAGCAGATAAACAGTGCCGGTAGCGTCGTGGATCAAACGATGTGTCGTCACGTAGGAGACATTGAGATAATACGACTCCGCAGATAGGGCGCTTAGTATTTTTTGTCCTTTTCTTTTTGGAAACGAACAAAATTATTACAACAGAATTATACACACATAATGCGAAGTCTCAGAATGGTTGGTGATTATGACGATTCGGAGGCTCCGTTGAAATCTCAATTTAGAGTTTTTGTACGTGACCGTATCTCCATCGGAGGTGTGAATTATATATTAATGGATCTTTATGTCTGTCGGTAGTTCGATCCGGAGGGGTTCGGCGAGATTCCTTGGCCAGATTTCTTACAGACGCTTCAAAATCCAGATTTTATAGCTCAAGTGCCACCCCATAAACGTGAGGTAAATATATTAATGTTTGTAAATTTTGATATTCAGTAGTCTTAAGTTTCAGTAATAAATTATCGAAATCAACAATAACGTATCAGCCGTAGAACATTAGTTCATGTCATCAAAAATCCTATTTCTTTTTATTCCAGATTCTTCTAGATAAAGCTCGAAGTGCAACCAGTTATGCCATAACGTTCCAGGAGTTTGTAAACATCGTGAGTACCTATTATTATTTATACTACTATAATTTTATTTTGCTTTGTGTCACTATGTGTGTTAGATACATCATAGTGGTTCTCCATTGATGCATAATAAGGTAACAAATTGACGGTGGTAGCTGGTAGCTGTAGTTTTCCCGAGGAATGATGGCGTCCACAAAAACATAATTATTGTGTCTGCACTCTGCGTGTCTGTCAATGAGTTCGTCCTCTGCCGAAAAATTACCTTGCCTGGAATGTAATAAAGCAATGACGTTTTTGTCCTCATGCTTGCAACAGGAAAAACGTACTTTGTAGTATTAATATTTAATAATTCCCTGGTTTTGTTTTAAGACAAAGCCAACAAACGCCAAATCTACATATAACAGACACGATACGATTTTGTTATTTTATTTCATCGTGTCGGTTAGGCAATATGTGCTTAGGTACTCTTCATTAGTAAGTATTTTGTAATATATTTTACACATATATTATTCCTGTATAATATTTTTAAAAGTATACAAAATTTTATTCTTTTTATGTATAAAAAGAACTTTATATATATACTTTAAGTATTATACTACAAACAAAATCCAAGTACCTATCACAAGGTGGCGGTCTGGCGGTGTTCTTTGACGTAGACGTGGGTTAGGTGCAGCTTATAATATTATTCCGTAGCGCCGGCCGTCTCCCACAATACAAGACAACTAAATTAAGATGCAACGCCGATTACGCTCGCCTCGCGCGCGTCCACAATCACCCGAGTCCCAACAACCGATTTGACATAAATAAAAGTTTCCACCGAAAATCATTCGGCCATTCGAACGTAAACGACAAAGTTAGGTCCAATAAAACCGTCTTCGGCCGAGAAGACCCATGGCCTTATCTGGTCCTTACTGTCGTGCCTCGAAATACGATAAGGTCCGCCACGATTTATTAGGTGGACATTTATTTTTGTAACGTTAAATATACTATCTTAAATGCGTATTAACACTGAGCACCGTCGTTTATTATTCGGTGTTTTGATAGCGACGCGTTTGTTTATTTTTAATGGGGAGCGTTTGCAGATAACTTTTTAAATGAATTATCGAGAGCGATGAAAAAATAAATCAGTGTTAGGCAGATAATAGAATCTAAAATAGTTGTATTGGTCCTTTTGGAGTTCTGGAGACACTGGAGCGGCCATAAACGGTGTTTGACAACGTTTACCTACGTTTTTTTAAATAATAATCAATTTACTGCAGATTTTTTCATGAATAATGTTTTTATTGATATCGACGTGCACCTTCCTCGATGGTTAAGTGATGATTAAATCATGAAGTTTTACCCAGTTTGTATATTAATATTAAATTAAATTATAAGTAATACGTGTCTATTGTATTTTCTAACAATGGGTTGAGACTGTTGAGAGCTTGAGAAGAATGACAAGTCTACTTAAGAAAATGTATGTGATAATTTGATAAATATTTAGTGATGGGTATGAATTGAACAATTTAATTCAAAGGGTTTTACTTAATTGGTGCAAAAGGGAATGTCAATAGACAATGAAATGACATGCTATTTATGGCACTGTAACAAGAAACGAAATGAATTTATTGTTACGATCTGGAAAGCAACAACATTCCATAGTGAATGTGTTTTTGGAGGTGAGACAGATTAAGAAAATTACGACCGCGACACTCCGATAGACAACTATGTAGTCCAGATAGTGCGGGGATAGATTAGTAGAATGCGGTTCACATAGTACATAGGGTACGCACTTCACCATTATATTGGTAGCAATGTAGTGTATCCAAATTTAAGAAAAAAAGATCATCCATAACAAGATCATAAATTAGGGAGATAATAATAAAGCAGCTTTCTTGACATATTATTATTTGAATTTTCGGGCCTGGGACCGCAATCCCGGGGGCCACTGCCACCAGACTTGATCTATTGTGGCCGTACCCGTTTCTGAGTTAGATCTGGTCTCCAAGTCCTACTGCCCGGACGAACAGTTCTCTTACTCGGTTGGGTGGGATTAGGTGGCCTTCTAAGATTCGACTTCTGCAGTGACTTATGGCAGGGCAGTCACATAGTATGTGGATGGATGTTTCCTCTGCCTCGCTGCAGAATCTGCACGTTGCAGTGTTGCTCAGACCTATCAACATTAGGTGTCTGTTGAGCCTGCAATGTCCGGTGAGCAATCTGATGAGTAAACGTAGGTCAGGGTGACTCAGATTGAGCACCTTATTTGAGTATTTCTGCGAATAGCCATCCATTAGGGCCTTGGCCTGTCTTGCGCCAGGTGCTCTTCGCCATGCCTCAGCTCCTCTCTTTAGGGCTATGGCTTTGAGCACGCCTCGAGAAACCGCTTTGGAGATGCCCACCATAGGTTCAGGACGGACCCATGGTGGACGTCTCGGCCCCCCCTCCTTGCCAGTTCGTCGGCCCTCTCATTTCCGCGTATACCTCTATGCCCAGGTACCCATCCTAGGGTAACCTTGTTATTGAAGCCTAATTGCTTGATAGTGCGTATACCTTCCAGGACAAGCTTCGAATTGACTTGCTCAGACTGTAGAGCCCGTAAGGCTGCCTGGCTGTCTGAGAGTATCGTGATACGTTTGTTAACATATTTCTTATCTAGGGTTTCGTGCACGCATCTTATAAATGGACTCTGTAATTTGGAAATCTTGCGTGGGGACAAAGATTTTATTACAACTTATAAGTACCGTGGGGATGGGTACCATGTACCATTGTATCATGATCCATGTGATGCAGACAAAGTAGCGCTAAAATTAAGTCTTCAAAAAAGTAACCCGCAATGACCTCAAATCCTTACCTAAATTAAAAAATCATCCAACAAAAAACTGATCGCGATTATCAGATAAAAAGCTGCTCTGAAATTTACGAGACGTTTTAAAATAATTAGACGATCTGATTAGCCCGCATGCATCACTTTAATGTCAAACACAAGTCTACCGCCAATTAATTAAGCCCGAAAGGTATATTCCTACCGATACTTGCAAAAAGGAATCTTAAGAAGCTCTTAAATGTGTCGCCTAAATGTGGCACGTGATTTATTATCGTTTCGTCCTTTGCTTTTATAATAAAGTTATTAATTATAAGGATTAGACTTTGCATTTAACCTCTTAATATTATATTTTTGTGTTTTAAAATTTCATAACAGTAAGATCTTTGTACTTGAAGTTTCAACTCCTCTACTTAGTGTTATTTATTTCGGATAATTGGTATGTTGCCAAATGTGAATCCTAAGGGTTACGGCGTTCATCAAGAATTTTGCGAAATCAATTAATTCAGTCATTCAATCAATTCAGGACTGACTATTTAGGTACTGACATGACGTGATTTACGAATGATAAAATTTGTTCTAAATAGTTTGTATTCGACATCCACACAGATGACAGCATCTAAATATCGTAGTCTGAGCATAATTACATGAACATTCTAGGGTCAGGCCGTCTTTTGTCATAGCGAGTTGGTATATGCTCCGCTCGGTTGCATCGAAAAATGTTTTGCGTACAATTGTATAGATAGCCGTAAATCAAAATTAAATTCGACGTATAAAGAGACAACAACGGACAGTGTAGGGTCGTGGGTGTTCAAGATGCGGCATTCTTATGCTAATCCGGCGAACCACATTCGAACGGGGTGGGCCAAATTGTTATTTATATTGTCACCTCATGCTTTTTTGTTCGAACTTACCAAAACTCCGCGGCTAAATTACGGAATGACTGCATTGGCGTATTATGTAGATCTACCTCGTTTATGTTGGCAGCACTGGTCGCTTCTGCCTTTAAATTTTGATGAGCTGTTGCTGTTAATCAATCATCTGAATTTAACAGACAATGAATTTAATATTATCTATGTTATTACCCCGAAATATAATAAGTTACCAGTTACCTACCTACTAATATTTTGTTAAAACATAAACCATTGTTATTATGATGGCCTATCATGAATGGATAGATCATCCATTAGCGATACCATATTCTATCATAATAGCTCATGTATGGAAAGCGTTTATATAATTCTGAACTAGAAAGAAAATGATTGATGTTTAGACGATGACTTGAACCGAAGTTCTTAGGGAAATGTATGTACTCGGTTCAGGAACCAATTTCCTGTCAGGAAATTAGTTCACTCCATTACCGTTTTCTTGGCGCGAAGTGGTCATAGAGTTCGAATTTAGAACGTAATTTGAAGAACGCTTAATATTATGTGGAGTAGAAAATGAGTGGAAGTTGTATTATGTTATTTGTATTTTTGTTGTACTCGTATGTTGTATAGCAAAATAAAGCTTTAAGTAACCTTGTGTGCATTCTGCGAAGGGTCCCGGGTTCGACTCTCATCGGTATCTCATCGTGTAAATGCTTTTTGTGTGTACGATTCAGTTCAATTCATAATTTCATTATATTTTTATTTAGACTCTAATACCATTTTAGAAAAGTGATGTCGTTTAGGAGAAGAAACTGCTTTGCACATGCTTTGCATGCTTTTTAAATTGTTATTTACATTTTTGATGTGAAACATCTATAGGCGAGGGGTAAACCTAATTTTTGGCGCGGTGAGTGGCGACGCTTCGCCGCACTATATTACATATTATGGTAGGGCAATTTGAAAAAAAAATAACACAATGTGGGTAATCATAAATAAACTTAGTTTGATATGCTGTAGCATACAGCAGGACAAAACTGTCATCATTTTCTGGAGACAATTCGTAATATTGTATTTTTTCATCATGCTATATTTAGTTCCTGTCATAATGTGTACTTTTATGCCTATTAGTTGTATAAAATAATTTCGATGTTTTTTTATATAATTTAGATTTACTTAAATTAAATAAAACATCTCTCCCATCGAAACTATCTTTCGTAAATATAATTGCGAATCACAAGCCTCCTTAAATATTAACAGTGGGTAAGAACAATCCCATCCAATCTATAACTTTCGTCGTAGAAACCAGGTTGGCGACTCATTCACTGAAACAGATCAATTTAAGGTACAAAACAAAAGTATTGTAAACGAAGACTTTCACTTACTTAAAATAATAGATACCCTTATGAGGTCACATTAACACATAGACTTCGTGTTCAAATGTTAGTTGGCACTTGGCAGTGAAATAGCAGCAGCTAGAAGTATTACCATAAAATAGATACACACAGAAGGATTACTCTGTACAAGCACGCTCGAGCAACGCACACATAGGTAATTAGAAACCGTTCACGGACGTACGGACACAAAATTCTTGGTCGAACCACTCAATACTCCCATTCACTCTTATTTTTCGTGTCCGTGAACTGTATCCATGTGTGCGTTTTTCGATTGCGCTTGTACTACTGTTATACTTCTGTAGTCTCTCTACTTTGTGGTATTACCTGTCCCTCTGGACAAAAAACTTTTGTGCGTCGCCGCGGACCCTTAATCAATTTATGAGGCGCTAACTGTAACATGGAAAATGTATTAAAGCGCGCTGTGGGAACAGACACACGCCTCATACGGATCTCGAGATAACTTTATAATTTTTAATAAAACTTGTTATGTGAATGTTTCGTGGGTTTATCATGTTTAGATTCAGACAGGTAGATCGAGGTAGTCTTTATTGTAAACCACAGAATAATCAATAACAATTATTATAAAAAGAGTGAGGTTAACAGGTTGAAATTTTTTGGCTTAGGTAGCAATTTTTCTAGGCAGCTCTGCAACTGCCTCAGGCTTCCCACCCACGTCCGATAATCGGTGACCGATTTTTTGTAGGAGAAAAATAGAACGTACTGATAGCAATGGTGCAACGCACACGTCCTACAAAAAGTCGGTCAGAAATAAAACTGACTCACCGACAGTCGGTACAAAAATCGGTCACCGATTATCGGACGTGGGCGGGAAGCCTTAACGTCAAGAGTACCTACTCAAGAGTAAATAACACCAAGTAAAAAAGGCAAGTAATAAAACGTACATAAGAAAATTATAGATGAGATGCAATTAATGTATTGTACATACATAATGTTGTCTTGAGGACCTGCCTAATATTATTATGTCCCACAATATAGTAAAATAGTAAAATAGTAAAATAGTAGGGTATAAAAGTATTGATTTTTCAACAACACTTCACAAACATTAAAAACATAACATACAATAGTGTTAAAACAGAATAAACATAAAGTTAATAAATTAATACAATTCAAGCGAAAAGCGACCCTTAACAATTTTATTACCAAAGGAACACATAAAAGAGCGTATTATGAATTCTCTGTGAAATTTGTGTACATATTAATATTTTACGGCGCGGTCCGGGCCCACATCGGAAACAAAAACAATTACTTAATAAAATACACCTCAATCAAAATTAATTGCTTTACGCATTAATCTCTTTATCTCTCCGCTGCTTCGAAACAACGTGTCCGTTCTCTGAGGTAATGGAAGCAATCATTCCAGATAAGATACTCTAATGTGAGAAAAGGTAGACGTTCGGCTCGGATCGTTAATTTAATTTGAAATAATAAAAATTATATCCATCATTTATCACTTTCGACAAATTTATTTTTAAATGCCCACTTCGACGTCCTTCTTATCTTTGACTGGCCAGTGAGGTAGGAGCAATAAGACAAAAAGGTCTGTTATAAATAGACGTAGGCGTGTCGGTGTCGAGGCGTTAAGACGTCATTAGTGCGAGGTGGCGAACACGTCGCCGTCTTTAGACGTTAATTCACTACCATATTACACATGCAAAATTAACATTTACACTGCTATTACGTTCAATAGTTACCACGAAGAGTTATTCATAACTCCTTCATTCAATTCGTTCGAAGTAGCTTCATTAACCCAATCGTAAATTATAAAATAAAGTTGATGTAACCCTCATTTTGAAGTACCTAATTCGTTAGCAGGTCCTGTCAGGCGCATTCCTCCGTCGAGTAGGTTTTCGTGTTCGGGCGGACTGTCCGTCCGTAACTCACATGGTATCGGTGCCATCTAAATTGAGATTTTATTGACGATTACTGTTCTAGCGACGATATCGTTGCGATCTTGGCGCCTGGCCGAAGCCGAAACTACGGTCGCATCGATCCATTCTCTGCTCTGATTCCATCTCTCAAACAAATGTTCACATGGATAGATCCGGGAGAATATAGAAAAAATCTAAACAGGACACTTAGTTCTGTCAACGGTTACCTTATGTCAACTTCTCCGTTTTATTGTAATTACTCTCTCCTTTTATTTAATTTTTCTTTCTCCGTTTTGTTTCAACAAATTTATTAAAAACGAGTAACCGCTCTCGCTTTGCTTCGGTTTTTTATTTTTTTACACCTTGGGTTACATTGTTGGAGTTTTATCGAGGATCCCTAATTTTTTTGTATATATATAATATAGCCTATGTCACCCGGCGATAGTGTAGCTTCCCAACAGTGAAAGAATTTTTCAAATCGGTTCGGTAGTTTCGGAGCCTATTCAATGCAAACAAACAATCAAATCTTTCCTCTTTATAATATTAGTATAGATAACTACGTTTACTGTATGGCAATATGGCAAACTGTGAAACATTTTCTCGGCAGGCATCATACATTGTATGTATATAGTTATGGCGCTATCTGTATTCAGAACGGCAGAACCAGTTTTTAATGATATTGTCCATAACAACCATTCAGTGATTCAGATAAATATGCGTTGACATTAATCCGGGCATCAATTTCTCTATATCACCTATTGTTTACTGAAGACAATGCGAGACATTTCAGATGACCAGACGTTGATGATTTGTTTTTTACATAATTATCTTACATTGAAATTAACTTCACTTATGTTGTAGCTTTTGTTAAATACTGTATCTAACTAAGCAGCTTTTAAAAAACCAACAAGTTATTACGTACAATTAGGTTGATAGAACCACCATGTAATTTTAAGTGGGATTATGGGCAGAGGAAGAAAATCTCCTAATCTATTCCAGTTGGGGGTGAACAAGAAGAGGTAGAGGTTTTCATGCGTAAAAGATAACGAAGTACGAAAAATCAGGATTTATAGCAGTAGATAGTAGCAGTTCAAAGAGCAATATTTCAAACTAACTTCACTGAGCTTCACAGTAAAATGTTTGGATGTCACTTTCGATCACTTGTTAACCTTTTTGAGGATTAAGATGAAACTTGGCACGTATACGGACCATGTCCAGGACTAGAAAATAGGATAGATTTAATCCCGGATGTTCCATGTTATATGTACATATAGAACTAGCGGAAACTAGCTAACTAAACTTTGCTCTGACATTCTAAGTATTTTCACAATTTCAGTTATGACATAGCCAATTATTTTTAATTTTTATTTGATTTTTATTTTGGGTCTGATTTACACGCGATTCATTTTTACTATAATGTGTACCTAATCACCGTTTTAAATTTAACATTGTAACAGGAAAAGCGGTCTTTGCTTAGGTACCTACTTTATAATCTATGTAACAACCTTTATACTATATCTATTGTGCACAATAAAGAATGATTTGATTTGATTTCAATATCTGCGATGTATGAATGTCTGATACCATTCACTAATTTGTTGGATAATGTTTTGTGTACGTATTAGATATAAGGTACCTAATAAACTCAAACAAAGACTGTACCAAAATGAATGAATTTTAATAAACAAAAAAGAGCGGCATCCCTTAAGGTAATGAAACTGAGAGGGACAAATGATGATGGCCTCTGGAGGTGTCCGTGGCGAATCGTCGCCGGGGGTTGATGGTTCGTGTAATCTTAACGATTTTTTCAAAGACCACACCGAGGCAAAACACTAATTTCACGCACAGCGAGTTCACACGCACCTGTGGCCTTTAGTCATGTTTATTTACTTATCACCGTATTTACTTCAAACATCCCTTGAAGACGACATACCTACTAACCTTAGTAGTAATAAGTACTACTGCTCAAAGTCCTCCTTCTGTTCTTATACCTACATTATATAAGGTACATAAAAGATTAAATAAAATAAAAAAATAAAAAAAGCGCGGTTATTCTGTAATCTAAAAAAAATACCTAAAAACATTTTTAGAATTATCATAACCTGCGGATTCCCTTTTCCAATTAACAGTTGCTGTTGGCCCTAGCAGTTATGAGGTTTCCTTCACATTTCAAACTAAAAAAGTAAAAAAAGGTATAGTGTAGTTTTAGTGACAAGAGTACCTAACACATAAAATTCTTGGCAACTAAAATTACTGAAGGAAACAAGATTTTAATTAGTACGTTAAGTTCATGCCTATTATATTAAGAATGAAATCCTATTTGAAGTTATGTGAAAGTAGGATAACGGGTAAGATTTGCCGTGGTTAGCAAAACAATGCTAGGCTACGGAAGTTCATTACATTGCAAATAGATAAGAGTAGATACAATGACGTGTGAGTGCAAATAGGTATAAAACATTGTTGAGTCGGTGAATGAACCGCAGCCGATGTAATGTGGAGGTGTCGATCGTAAAGACTCCAAAACGGGCTCCCTTGTGATGACCGCGCCGGTGACATCACCCAGTAAAGTAGATAAGTTCCTCAAAATAGGACAATAGTCTACAAACAGAGTAAACAGAGGAGACACTTGTTGGTAAGTGGTAAGTAACAGTAGACCATAGACGTAACACCAAAGGCATTGATGACGCGTTTTCGGCCACAAAAGGAACGGGGTAGGTACCTGTATTATTTTAGGGCATTTAAACTGGCATTTAAAATAACAAATTCCAATACACATACGACAATAAAACAATTGGCCAGTTAGCGGACCAGACCCCCATGGAATGCCGCTGTCTATATTTAGTGAGCTCGCAATGTCGAAATGAATAATATTATGTGAGAAAACAGAAGTTGAGCGACGCGAATAAATTAGCAGATAATCGACCGACATCAGATGCCTACGCGCACGCGAGTGGCCCGCGTTGATGTCGACATGCTTGTTCGATGGCTGATTTACTGCGCCGTCTGTACCCCTCGCTTCGAGCACGTGTCTATGAATCCTATGAATCCTATCTGATATCTCTCTGACTCCGACATGGCTTGTCACCGCCTGTCAGCACCGACAACTCGAGTTGCGGAGCCATTCTCTTAGTTATTTACAAATCTGTATCGTGTACGTTGTCGGTGAGAGCCAGGAGTTGCCCGTGAAATCGTTTACGCCCGATTAAGAGATAAGAAAAGGGCGATGATGCCAGACGCGTCCAGGACTAAATATTTACAGTGAGACTGAAGGAAACATAAATAGTGTACGTCCGACAGCATTCGTTACTGCTGTTAATTGGATTCGTCATATCGCCTCGAGCGGTGTTCGGTCCGACACTGCACTGCCAACAACCAATACAACTTACTTCTACGTGCTTTTCTAGTAAACGAATGAACTTTTACACCAACCGGCAACTTTCTGCTATTTTAAGCGTATTCCAAAAGAAAAACGTATTTTAGAATAAAGTTTATTATAATAACCGTTTGCAACTATGTAATTTCTAATATTTGTTGAAATAATATGCTGCTACAATTGCTGTTATTTTATTTATTTATTTATTTGAACATCAACACAATGTACAACAAAACAACATAAAGAAGGATTGCATAAGAAGAAAGGTAATTGCCATTGTAATTAAAGATGTAGACTACTGGCACAGAGAAAGCGAGTGATATAAATAAGTGGAACATACAATTTTCAAAACTAAAACTATACTTTTTAAAACTATTCAATGACAAGGATGACAACCTGATAGCTAAGGTAGATAAGGTAGCTAAGGTAGGTACGGTCGACTAACACCATAACTGAGGTTGCATAAATACACAATAAGATATAGCTTGTATCTCCAGGCAGAATTGCTGACAACGCGAATTACCATCTGCAGATAGCCACTATGACGTAGGGTAAACGCCCCTAATGCCGGCAGTAGCATATATTGACGTCCAGTAATAACACGTGTTGTATCTCTAGCGATAATTAAGCGTACGTTCTCAGGGAGCCGCCAATTAAAGCAGGCACTGCGCTCGAACCTCGACCTGTAAGAAAGTGCAGCCACCAGTGTCGATACTTGCATAAATTAAACATAGATTAAGTATTATAGGTACAAAATGTAAAACCAATATAAAGGGATAGGTGTTGAAGAATAATTCATACACGTTCAATTCAATTATTGCTAATGTTATTTTGTTATAATTTTCTTAGATATATTTATCAAACTTTACCAAACACTTGTCATGTGATTCGTTAAGTACCCCTAATAACGTCTCTTCCCCCACATAAGCTTACCAGCTATATTCACTTATGTTTATCCAAAACATTGCTTTAATTATAACCCATTTCTACATTATACCTAATAGCGGTGCCGAATTAAAAGAAATCAAGGGAACTCAAAGTGCACTGTAAACCTCCAAAAACGTAACCTTCTCTCAAAAACGTATTAACGCTATTGTTTTTGAATGTACGTGTTATAATCGTATAATTTCACGGAGAGTGAGCACAGGCAAGGCAATTAGTCACCAGGACGCGCGACGTGAGAGTAGTGTGAGAGGCGATAAGGATCTCCAAGCACCTCCGATTGCCTTCGGTCACACATCAAGTGCTCCTTCGGTTCCCATGAGAGTCTCACCGCTCACGTCAGCTCAGCTACTGATTATAGACCTTAGACATGCTGTATAATATAACTAACTCTTAACGCTATTCGTAATTTATGCATAGCTTTTTAAGTGCTCAGTGTTTGTAACGTGTACATCGTTAAGATTAGACTTGATTGTTTAGATTTAGTTCGCAACAAATATACAAATGAAATTTTCCTTTTTCACTCACTCAAACAATATATCGCGAATTCGCGACAATAATTTTTCGGGACGATTTTTGGATTTCCTTTTAACACCGTTAGCGGCAGGAGTGAAATGGAAAAAGCCGCCTACTGTCCATTGGAAGTGTGAAGTAACCGAGGCTAGGAAATGCTTTTTACATACGAAACAAAAAAATGTGTGTGTCAGCCCCGACGCACCACTGGAGTTTACTCCTTACGAACGATTATAAAGTAAATAGGCTATAAATTAGGCTAAATGAACGCATTTTTATATTACTAAAAGCATGCTTGATACATTTATTTATTCTTAATTGTTTAATTTAACATGACGTTATTGTCAAATTAGTAACAACGCCATCTAGTTTGCGATCGTCGAATCAGTAATAACGTCAGTAACAACGCCAGCTAGCTAAGGTAGCTTGTGATCGTCAAATCAGTCCCCATCTAGGAAATACAAAACTAACGCATAACGCCTAACGTACCGGAGAAAGTTTGATTTTACTCATCATAAATAATATCTACCCCGGGCTTATAATATATGAAAATCGATTCGAAATAATATCATGCCTAGTTCATATTTATACTATGTACAGAAGACGCGGATATATGAATAGGATCAGCAAATAAAATTTAAATTCCGATCAAACTATCATTATCATCATAAATGTTTTTACCATCGGTCAGAGCAAAGCAACAGGTGTTAGTAAGTACTTACGTTTATAAAGCTTTCCTAGGAATTTTACAATGTTTTCTTTTTCCGTTAAACCACAGGTTAAACCAACACTTTTCGTACTAGTTTTAGTGCGACTACTCTTATTATTGCTAGTTTACGCCTGAAAACATTATTATTTGCATTTCAAATGATTTGTTTCTGTATGTTGTTTTATAATTTAGATGATCTCCTTCAGTGATATTTTGGGAATTAAGCTTGTAAACAGTTCACCAATGGGATGAACAAATGTATGTCTTTAAATACATACAAGTTATAGAAATGGAGATCTATCTCTTAGTACTTTCCTAATAAAACACTTACGTTTGGCTTCCTATGTTTGGCTAGCGCGTTAGCAGTGTCTGTCTGTGCCCACCGTTCCCACGCCCACACCCTAGCCTCCACCGCCTTTCTTATTCCACACTATTCACCATTGTTCCTCATCGAAATACTTCGAAATATCCGCCTATTCAGTATTGAAGAATAATTTACACTCAATAATTTTTATTACCATTCAGTTCAATTAAACTGTTCTTCATTCATTAAAGTTGTTTTTGCGTAGGAGAACAGATGTTGTCTTATTTCGTCGTACCCGTATTTGCCATATTTAATTTACTGAGATAGGATATAAATACAGTTTATTATTTAAAATTCAAATGCTGAGGCTATTAAATCTAAAGGTGGCCATAAGTAGTCCTTTTTCAAGCATACAAATGTACGAGAAGCAAAATTCTCTGAATGACGGCAATTGCAAGCGTGTCAGCTTTAAAATCCTGAACGGAACTAAGCTACGCGTCCACGCCACACAAGACGCCCTGTGTCCTGTTCCTAATCCGTTATTACCGGGAAAGCGTCAATAAATATCTCTAAAGCCACAACCACACCGGGCATTATTTCAATTGTTACTTACCGCTAATGTGATGTTTACCTTACATTAGCTGTCTTACAGAAATAGACGTCTTTGTCCCGCAGTTGCAAAGGAAATAATGTCGTTTTGTTAAGGATTTTTGGCTTGAGACGAGACCGTCATCAGTTAATCCGATAATACATTCTGAATGCAGTGCTTATCCTTATGACATTTAAAAATTATTAATCATAAGAAATATTAATAATTTGCGGCATATTTTTATCTTATCTAATCCTTGTTTGGTGCTGCCTGCTTTAGCAAAGTTTATAATTATAGCGATTATTTGATTGCTTATTTTTATTTGCAAACAATCTAACTAGGTGCGAATCATCTGAAGAGAAAAGAAGACTAATACATCACAAATATAACAGTAATAACCAACAATATTTATAGATTCTTAGTGATGAAAAAACAGAGGAGAGATGAAAGTAAGAAAGATAAAAGAACGCTGTTCTTAAAAAAGTACCAAAGCAACAAGGCAAAATCACAGCTTTTTAATCACTAGAGCTTTCGTATAACGGTTCGCGAGTTAACTTCAACATTTGGGAAGACTAATTATGTGTGCATTTGATGATAAAGTGACATCACGTGCGATAGGTGTGGGTAGACAATAGCCTGCAGTGGGCGGGGTGTCCAAAACGCGAGCCTACGCGCATCGCTCGCACACTGCCCTGGTGTCATGGCACCTTAGTCAGGGCTGTCGTCGAGTTACCTCAATGACCAAAAGGTTATCGGATCTACCTTTGACTATCGGATTGGTGTACGGTGAAAAAGATAAACGTGTAACAATCTTATTCGTTTTATTAAAACAAATAGGTTAATTAAAATATGAAATAAACTCGAAGATAATTGTTTACCTTGTAATTATTACTGTTTTCAAAAAACGATATGTATACTTGGGTAGCATTCATTTAACACTCAAACTTCTGCATTAGGTCTAAGATTCCTGTTAAGGGTGGCATAAGTTACGCCACATAACCACACACAAATTGGAAAACTAATATTTTTGTCGTATTAGTCCCTACTAAATTTAAACTGGAGGCTGGAACCCTTACCTTTGCAAAGCAATGTCCCTGTGAACTGAGCTTTGTTTTGAATGGACAGTTGCTGTTGGCCCTATCGGCCTCTACATCTTCGCGCGGGTAGAATGAACTTAGCAATAGAGTCATTTAGATTAGATACACTCGGGCTAAAAAATACAACGCAGGTCAGCGATTGGTTCCAGTAGGTAAGTTAATCAAGTTAATTTTGTTAATAAATTACATTATTAAGTAATACATATATAGATTACTGGAAATACTAAGCTTTAAAATTCATAGCAGCTTATCAGATATACCTGAACATCAATATTATTACCACCGGGTGTTGCTACTACGCAAGAGGTAGTAGAACGTAGAAGTGGTGGATATCGGAGCCCCTGGGGGCTTTGTCGGCGCCCTCCCGCTGTTTGTCCTCCACTTACGAGAAAGATTGCTCAAAACTTCGTTTAGGCATCCTTAGCGCCTAATGCCAACACCGCACCATAGCCACTTGAGAATAAACGTCAGTATTGTGTGGTCATTGTTTGGTTGTTCCGCTGATCTCAGAGGCGGATTAGTTTATTTGTCATCTGTACATGTATATGTTGTACGGTCCACATCTCAATAAAGTGCGCTTGTACTGCTGAGCGGTGCTGGTGGCCTGGTCGTGGTAAAAATTATGAGTATCTCTGAAGATTTGAATAAATAAGGAACGTGTCAATAAGGACACCTATTGAATTGAGCAATTACTTTTTTTACCAAATATGATACGCATATCAATGTTTGAATTTTGGTGACTATAAGTTTATGAATGAATTATTAGTTTGCACTATGATCTATGCTGATTAATCCTTTCAATTATTTTACTCTTACAGTCGACCGTGTGAATTGTCAACTGAATCCATAATGGAATGTCGGCAGTCTCGAACTCGATGAAGTCATCAACCTGTTCCAACATTTCGAAATCAATTCGTCATCGATTGATCGATGTGATCTACCGTCGCGCGTCGTGACAGGTGCCAGATCACATCGTTACGCTCCAAATCGAAAGGTTCGATCGATTATCCAAAGCTCTAAAGAACTTCTATCAGAACCTCTAAAGTTCCTAGTAGCGTGAATAAAGAATCGATTAACAATCGTGCGGAATGCTGTGATAAATAAATGTGGTGTCAACAGACTCAAAACCTCGTAAATATTGTGTCGGTGTTTCAGTGTTTATGTAAGTTTCCGGGCGTTCGCGTCGCGTCGGCGTCGCGACAGAACGCGTAAATAAAAGAAGTTAAACATCTTATTCACGGTGCATCAGCATGCAGTGCGAAAGCCCCGTGCGTTGATAAATGTGAAAAGCAGGTAGCTTCCGTAGTGAGTTGACTATCTTTGTCGATACGATCGATGTCTTGAAGTTACTGTAATTTTAATTTCAATACATATATTAAAACTGTAACTTATCAATGTCTGTACATCGTAGATATTTGAGAAAAACTTGTATTAGGGGTGTTTAATGTTTACTAACGTAATAGATCTCATTACTATGATTTTTAAAAATTTTTGTCTGTTAGTCTTAGCGTTTGTTCCAGCTAATCTCAGGAACGGCTTAATAGAATTAGATGCGGTTTTTACTGATTGTGCTTTGGTTAACTTTTTGTTCAAAATTCAAAATAATTTATTTATGTAGGTATCACTGATAGTGATGCACGTCATTTTTTTTAATTTTACCAGCACTTCAGAAAGGTGCTTTGTTATAGATAAGAAGAAACACCGTAAAGAAACTCCTCACACACATCACGCACATCTTTTAAAAAATAATGTTATCGATATCGACATGTGGTGCTCGGCCATCACTGCCAAACTCCATTTATAATTTATAATCAGTTAATTTTTGACAAGGCCATAAACCGATTACTACTAACAAGGTGGTCCTTGTCTCCTTCTTTCGTTACCAACATGAAGTCAGTGTGGGCGAGGATTGCGCGACGAATGCGCTGCAAACATCTTTTTAGCTCGAGAATTGAACATAAAGACGATATCACTCTATACAAATCTTCTTCAAGTATTTTTAATCTAAAGAGATAAGTATTATTTAAAAACTATATAGAAAAAATAAGATAATAGTGGAAGGAAGGTAAGCAGTACCATTGTTACAAAATAAGGTATAAATTCCTAATTATGAAATATTTTATGTTAAGTTGTTCATTTTATTCATTTAGTTCATTTCATTAACA
>OZ010691.1:12621848-12673241 GCA_963932265.1 Thymelicus lineola
TGAAAAAACATGAGAGGTGTCAAGGGACACCCGGATGGAACGAAGTTCCTTTCGATTTAAGTTTTGTTGTACAGCGCCATCTCTGTAAAACTTTCTGAATCACGCTAGCGTCGTCGTCGTAATTTTCCGTCTAGCCCCCTTTCACAACGCGCGATAAGGAATTTCGTTCCAATCGTTCCAATTATAATTTAGAATGCCAACGACAACACACATTTCTAAAAATAGTACGGTAACGGCACAGACTTGAAAAAAGAACTAGACGGATTGTCAACAACAAATTCAGTGAAGCACCCATAATAATACCAACTCCTCTATTCGTACAAGTATCACACGCACACATTGACACCATAATGTACGTCGCCATGAATGATAGATAAAATGTAACAGATCTTCCATAGCGGAACTATAATATTGTAGGTATTAGAGACGGAATAAATCTTATTGGATTTTTATGTCGATAGGTAGATTTGATTACAATTGAAACGTTAATCCGTATGCTTCGTGTTCGCACCCTCATCAGTTGTAGTCTGTTCATATTTAACTGCATTTAAAATTTAACTTTTTAGCACGGCGTTAATAAGACCTGTTGCGTTTATTAAGTCGACGAGTTTAAATTTTCGTATATTTTTTTACCAGGATATTTTTTATATAATTTATTCATGAGGGCATAAATTAGTCGGCAACATAATCTGTAATGAGGCATGTCTGTATCCCAATTCCCTAATCTATGACCATAGCCTTCCCCCCTTAGAGTGTTATAGAGCGCGCGTATCGCACAAAATGTACTTACAGAACACATCGTAGGCAGCTGAGCTATAGATACTTATACTGATGAGTGTATGACAGATAGGGATGTATGAATTAGGTGCCGATCGGCAACGAGGTATCGATAAGTTATGTAAATATCTTTAATGGGAACTTTTTATGTTCAATATCTTATTTCCTACTATTAAACGAGAAATGTTTGTATATTTATTTAAATATATGTTTGTAATCACGTTCTCGATAACAGCACTAACGACTAGGCTCATAATGGGAAAATTCGTTTTCTCTATTTTCATTTGCGTAAGCTCAGTCGCCTAGGTACTTATATTTACATTAGTGTTATCTATGGCACCCATAATACCAGATTATTAGTGGTGGGGCTGTGAGTGTGATCTTTATATTGTTGGTTATTTGAAAAATGGAAGTCATTTTAATACAATATTACTCTTGTTTTAATTTTAGTTCGAAAATCATGAGTAATATAAATGTCCGGAAACGTGTGGACTTGTTAAATAAGTAGGTAATGTATTGAGGTTGATAAAATAAAACTCGGGTTTAGTGTTTACTCTTTTATTATAAAGTCGAATGATAATGATTATATAATATAAATAATAATTATTAAGGTACATATTTTAAATATCGTCTACAGCGTTGGTCGCATCACATCACTACAGTCTCGCGTGGGGAGCGCTATGGGAGCGCGGGTGATCGCGGTGCGCGGGCAGTCTTGTGCTTGCCCGCCTCCCACCCCCGCGATGCGAGATTTGTTTCCATAAAAATAAATACAAAAATCAACTTACCGATGAAATTTCAGTTTTGTGTGTTTCCTACTATCGTTTTTGCAAGATGGGACTGCACATTTGACCATTTTGATACGTAAATATTTAAAAATCTCTCTAGAACCGCACACCGCTAGCATAGGAGTAATATTGTTCTGTGGCTAGCATTCAACCACGACTACAAGCGGTCGCGGCGGGAACGTCGTGTTGTTCTCACCCGTGCCTACTGTTCCCACTTCGTTGCTCGCGGCCTCGCGCTCTATATGTAATATTATTACTCTAAGCTTCCCCCACTCTGCCGCGTTCAGCCGTCGTCGTGCACTGGTCGTTTTACTTCTACTGATCATTAGGGATGGACATTGAAAAACAATATCGATGCTTTTTTCGATGCAAAGCATCGCATAGTGGCATCGATGTTATATCGATGTTTCACAAAATACATAGATATTTTTTTGTTTTTTTTTTCTTTAGGTTTGCCTCTTCGATGCATCGAAAAAAAACATCGATGCTTACTCGATGTTGACGTATTAAAAAAACATCGGATTGAATCGATGTTTCCATACTTTACATCGAGTGTTTTTAATACATCGATGTTATCGTGCATCCCTACTGATCATACTGATGTGCGATTCTAGAATCTAGTTAAACATTATAATTCACTGCATAGTACCTACGGTTTGCTTGTGATATCATCATAATATCAATTAACGTGGCGGTTAATATGTTCGTATACGTTACAATGATTACAAACCAATGATATTATTATAATGTAAATCGTTACAGACATATTTGTGTTACCAACAAATGTTCCCAACCGAGCGTCTCCACACTCTCCACAGAGCGAATAAAATCGGTAAATAAATATCGGTAACAAGCGCGTTCTTTTGATGTTTATCGCCAAAAACAGAAACACACTTCGTGACATTATTTTTGTTAGTAACAAGACTAACAAGGTTGCATAAACTTTTGTTACCAACACGTGTTGTCAACACAAAAGTTGCCATTTTTATTAATTTGGTGGACACGCAACTTACAACAGATAGTAAGTACCTAATCGGCTTCAAAATTATATCAAGTCAAGATAAGTGAACAGTGAAATGCGAGACCGATAAACGATAGGTCGCGTCGCGTCGTCGCCTACGCACGAATCTTAATTAATAAGCATTTGTTCATGTAAAATGACAATAAATTTACAAGTACTTCATTATACGAAGTCTTTCTTCATTTTTGCTTCATTTTCATTATTAATACTAATATGTGTCTTAGTGAAACAAAATAATATAGATAATGTTGAAAGTTTCGAAAAGAAGGTAACCGTAAGTGTTGAAAAAAAACCGGAATTAAAGTATATCCTACGATGGACTTCTTCAAAAAATATACCGTTCGTGTTGATGGGAGAAGGCCAACAAGGCTTCATTGATCGGAAGTGTCCTTATACAAATTGTTTTGTAACCGGTGACAGGAATTACTTGGATGATTATACAAAGTTCGACGTCGTCGCTTTTGCCGGACCGGAGGCTGTTAAAATGAAACCTAATAGTTTTCCCAAGAAACGATCGCCTCATCAAAAGTACGTGTTTGCCAGCCTCGAATCATCGGATTATTATCCCGTGTGTACAAACAAATTTGAGGGCTACTTCAACTGGACTTGGACCTTTAAGTTGAAATCGGATGCAAGATGGGGCTATATAGTGGTGAGGGATGCGGAAAATAAGGTTGTAGGACCTAAAATCAACATGACTTGGATTAAGTTTGAAGATATGGATCCTGTGAGTAAAGAATTAAAGGATGAAGTTAATAAAGCTAAAACTAAGACAGCCGCGTGGCTCGTCTCTAATTGCTATTCAAAAAGAGGCCGGGAATCGTTTGTAAGAAAATTAAAAGTGGAATTAAAGAAATATGGTCTGAATATAGACATCTATGGTGATTGTGGGACACTGAGTTGTCCAAAGGACACAAATGAATGTCTGGAAATGGTGAAAGACTATTACTTTTATTTAGCATTTGAAAATTCATTCTGTGAAGATTATGTGACTGAGAAGCTACTAACTGCCCTGCAACATACAACTGTGCCAATTGTGTACGGTGCTGCAAATTATACAAGGTAGGTACCTAAAACAATTATATTATAATTACGAGATTTACGAGTATACCTACGTACACCGACAATAGTATTAACCTTAATAAGGTCTTTGTCATTTCATAAGTTCCTTGTGTTTCATAAGTTCATTTTATGTCTAAAGTTATACATTAATGAATAAACTGGTTAAGAATAATTAATCACCTTTGCGAGTAGTACCTACTTATAGTTTTTACATTGCGTAATACACGTACCTATTTCTTCAATCTAGCAGGCGAGCCTCCTATTGCCTCCTAAATACTCCTAATAGTAATTGGTCACCGTAGGCCATTTGAATCAGCAACGCCAAAGGCATTCTCGAGGCATAGCCGGCCAAGAAGGAAAGAGAACAAGCGAAGTGCTGGTTTTCAAGCCTCCAGCCGGAATACGAGTTTTTTATACTAGTATAAGTAAATTAAAAAAGACCCGCTTGCTGTCACAAAACCTATCGTGATATAGGTACCTTTTTGATATCCTTATGGTGAGCTCTTTAATTTGACACCCATATTGCAATATTCGATTTAAGTATTTTTATTTTTTAATAACTAAGTACCTACTTCAAATAATGGCATGTCACAGCCACCGTTTTTTTTAAATTTCTCTTGTCTAAGAACACTTGGGTTATCAAAACAAATCTAATAGGGATGTTGACTAATTTTAAAATTCAATTTTATTTTATAGATAGAACCTCAATATTCACGAATAAAATATTATAAAAATAATAATCTTCAATTTAAAAACAAAAATTGATAAATAAAAATCACTATCAAATTTCTCACCAAAAACGTCACGTGACGTCACTAAACTATATTCAATACTATCTGTCTACTATATAAGTTTGTTGAATTTCCATATAAAATTGTTCCAATGACGTTATATTCTCAAAATGGCGTTTGAGGTCACGACGTGACAATGAGTACAATTTTTAACATTTTAAATTAATGATATTTAATTTATTGTGATTGATTTCAATAAAATAATCATATATTAGGCCTTTAAATGTTACCACAAATATTTTAGACATAAATTTATATTAATTTATAATTAGTGTCAACATCCCTATTAAATAAATCCGTTCAGCGGTTTAGAAGATACGAGGTAATAAAGAGTATTACAGACATACATACATACAAGATACGAGCGAAAAACAAAACCCTTCCTTGGCAGTCGGGTAAAAAGTCAAACTTCTATATCGACGTTACCACAGTATTACTTAGTCAAAGTTTGCACACTTGCTGGCAACACATTGTTTACGCCTCTGGTGTTGCTAATGTCCGGGCACGGATCACTTATCATCAGGTGACCCATCTTCTCGTATGCCTGCTCAAGGCATAAAAAAATAACAAAAACAAAAATGGAACGTTACCTAGCAATAATGAAAGGAACCTAAAAATATTTTTAAATACCTACTCAACGATACTCCACTTGACTTGTTCGGCGATATTTATTTTTCAGTTTGACAATATCACGTCTGGTTGTATTGAATTTTGATGATTTTGATGATTGTTTTTAGTAGCACTCGCATAGATTACCCCCAATCTATGGGCACTTGGGTAAAAAACGAAAAATGTAGTTTCATTTTCGTAACGCACAATTCAACAACATTTTACCGCGCGTATCTTGTATGTAGGTATGTTTGTTTGTACGTATGCATGTATTATTCCTTATTTCCTCGTATCTTCCAAACCACTGAACGGATTTACATAGTTAAGATATCGTTAGATTTGTCTTGATAACCCATGTGTTCATAGATAAATGACATTAAAAAAAACAAATATGGTGGATGTGAGATGCCATTGTTTAAAGTATCAAAAAATAAATCGAATAATGATAATCGAATAATAATATGAGTATCAAATTAAAGAACTCATAGGTATTTCAAAAAGTATATTATCATGATAGGTATTTGATATAGATAGGTTTTTGACAGCAAGCGGGTTTTTTATGGTTCCGTACGAAAAAACGAAAAACAGAACCCATAAAGGATCACTCGTGCGTCTGGGCGACCGCCGCCGCGCCGCGCGCGCCGTTCTCAGCCATTTTACTCCTGAAACTACTGGACCAAATGACTTGTTTGGTACTCATGTACTTTTTTGTGACCCAAAGACGAAGGTATAAAGTACATAACTGAATTTTGAAAAAAATGTACAAAATCAAAATTAAACAAAAGCTGTTTTGCAAACCGTGTCGTGTGGTATGTGAAATGAAAGAGCTTGTTGTAAGGATCTCAAATATACATATTTTTGTTATAGTTCTACAATGGATAGTTTTAAAATAATTCAAAAATAAAATTTATAGAAAAATAACGGTAAATATTGTACCTACATAATCAACGTACGGAACCCTCTCCAAGCGAGTTTAACTCGCACTTGTCAAGTTTATTTTATTATAGGATGTAAACAGTACACCTAATAACATTTCGATTATATCTGGTACTTCTATTATAACATTTCATTACTCTTTAATTTGTTATTATTGATGGCCGTTTCATTGTATGTTGATGTTTAGGTATAAATCCTGAATTGGAATTCAAGATTAAAAAATGTAAACACTATGTCACCAATTCAAAACAAAGTAAAGTAAATATAAAAGTACGTAAATATAAAATTGCGTTAACATTTTTAGCGATGTGATATCTTGGGAGCTTCAAGGCGTCTGTAAGGCAAAATGGCCCACGAAATGTGTCTGGGAGTATTGACGACTTATTTCTAACTATATTATCTAGAACATACGTGAAAATCAGCCATGAGAAAATACGTGAACTTAGTAATGATTTTTTGTACCTTGATCACCTGATACCTGGAAATTGGCCGTTTTTCCAAGCTAGCAAGTAAGCATACGATCATAGTACATACTAACACTACTCAATCGTCCACATTTCGTCTGTCAGAAAATACGTGAGGTCTGGCGGCCCTGGGCTCTTGGCCTATAAGTAACTTTTATGCGCAACTGCACGTGTACCTACATCGCACCCTCAGTGGAAATAGCATAAGTCGTGTTACTTTAAATTTTATTAGTTAGTACCCGGATGACCGAGCTTTGCTCGATTTAGTGTTGCTTAACAACGCCATTTACTGAAGTAGCTTTACGGCCGGTCTCAATAATATACTATCAGTACAACAAACTGTAGATAGGGCATACATTAGTATGTTATCTGTCATATCTGTCAATTTTTGCGTTTCAATAACCTTCGGTGGATAGAAGATATCTACCGATGACATCGATCTACCGTTCGGAGGGCCTACTCATACCGGAGAGTATGTTGGTCTATACAAAAATGAAAACTTATGTCTCAATAACGCTTTGACAGGTACCTGTCGGTATTAGAAGTTACCAACTGTCGGAATTTTTCATATCACTCGATTTCGACGGATAATTGGTAGATTTCTCGTAGTGTAAAAAAAAATATCAAAGAATCATGGATTTATTAATCAGTGATGAGTGATATTGAATGCTGTGAAGCCTGTGAACTTGATTCCGCCTTTTTTAATACCAAGATCGCCGAAATTATCCTCGTAAAAATATAATGACTGTATTGTCTGAATCCAAATTTGTTTATAAGTAGGTACCTAGATTCAGATTAAACAAAACGGCATTGAATGAGAATTGTGGAAAATTTCTTTCTTTAAAGTTCTAGGTAAGTACTTAGGTATCTTAATAAAACAAGAACACAAAGCTTTTTTTAAGTAAAATATGTTTTGAAATTATTTATTTATTTCCCAATAAATGTAAAGATAACAGGTTCATTTCAACTTAACAGCGTTTACAACTTTCACGTTGTAAATAATCTATGGCCGTTCTGCGAAATACAGCAGATGTCGAGTAAAATATGTCCAGATCTGGGTTCCAAGCCAGGATCCCATTGAGCAAAGTTACTGCACGAACCAAGGGTGATTCTCTCACCAACTGCAAATTACATCTTGGTACTGCTAACAACCTTCGTCGACGTGCGTGAGTATAGTTGTCCGGTACATACAATAAAACTTGTTCCAGCACTGAGGGATACTACCCTTTACCCTTTTGAGATACTACCTCTAATTAGCTTAAAAATAGTTCAGTAGAACCATGTATCGTCGAACTTCGAGGGAATCGTAACTTAATAACTTGTAAATAAAGTAAATAAACTTGGATACAATTAGGGATAACCTACGAAGTATGGTAGAGCCATCTTAAGAATTTTCTTTGGAGTTTCTCCACCATTGTAACAAAAACATTTTGCCTTTTCAGGAATAATAGTGTGTCCCTGCTACATCAATAGCTAAATTGGCCTTAAAAAGAAAGGCACATCATATTTTGAGGGGTCTGGAGTCTGGACTTCATCTGAAAAGAAATTTGCTTTTAGTACATTTGGCAACAATTTGTGTTTGCGAAACAATAATACGATACTCGTATATTTTATTTTAATAAAAAATAAAGTCTATACTCACGTAATTGTTGAGCAATGTCTTTCATTTATTGATAAAACTAATTAATATTACTAAAATTATGAGAACACATACGTTGTTTGCATTTTGGGTAACCAAGCGACACAAACGAATGTCAAATGACAATAACATGTCACCGTCATCAGTCGGGATACCTATCAGTACTAAACTTCAAATGCTGCGTTTTGTTACTAGTGAAGCATTGTTCGAGGTTACAGTTATTATTATTTTATTAACTTTATCTGCAAAATTTACAGCACATTAAGAACAAATTATCATTTTAATATTAAAATGAAATAAATTTATAATCAAAAACACGGAGTTTCTTTTTATAATAAAAAGTATAAAAAAAGTATAAAAGTATAAAAAATGACATTGTCAGGCAAAAACGAAATTTTCAGAGGGACGTAAAAACCGGAAATAGAAATGTCATTGAAATGTTATCTACCGATGAGTTGACTTCTGTTTGCTTACTTTTGATTTTAGAGACGGCAGTTAATGCCAGATAAATCTTTACTTTTTATCTCTGCTATGTACCAGAGTTCGACTGACAGTATAATATTGAGACCGGCCGTTAGTATTGCTGCTTGCCAATAGATGTCAGGAAGAGTATATTGTAGAAGTTTATCATTGCCTGAAAACACCGATAAAACGACATTTTCCAAAAATGAATCCTAGCTAGATCGATTTATCGCCCCCGAAACGCTATATACTAAATTTCATGAAAATCGTTGGAGACGATTCCCAGATTCCAATTATATATAATTATGCAAGAATTTAATCGTTTAAAGGTATTAGATTAATATGATTGGTAAGAGGGACAAAAGCTGCATAAGCTCAATTATTTCAAATTTTTATCATTATTCTTGACGGTTTTGTGCAAGATATCGTAATGTCCTTTGACTACTTATGATATTTTAACAGTTTTTTTGGTCTCTTTTAAAATTCCAATTTTCATCTTATGCCGTTTTTCCACTGAGAATACGACATACAGGATGTTTAATTAAAATTTTGTATTTGTCATTAAAAAAGTTCAGTTTCGTGTCCAGTTACGGAGACCCAAAAATGAGGCCTATCTTCCCGTTTCCCAGTTATTTACATAATAATGTTATTCTTTATTGTGATTACGCTATCACCTTATCTTTTGTTCCAGGTTTATGCCAGATGGAATTTATCTAAATGCAAGAGAATTAGGTGTGGAGCAACTGGCGGCGAAAATGTCCGAATTAATAGAAAATCCAGATAAATATGTGGAATACTTTAGATGGAAGAAATACTATTCGTATCATGATCCAGAAGAGAGTATAGAGACAAGTGATTATTGCAGATTTTGTGCTATACTTAATGATGAGGAGTTGATGAATACTACCACTATTTATCACAACTTTAAGGAGTGGTGGGATCCTCCAGGGAAATGTTGAGGTCTGTTAGTGAAAATAGAGTACAATCATAATATAGGTAATACATTACTTGCTTGAACTTGATTATATTACAAAAGGAAAAAGTACAGTGTTACATGTGCGAATTCGAACGTTAAAACTTATTATAATAATTTATTTAATTTGGTTACAATATTAGTCGTTGAAAGAAAAGTGAATACTAGATTTTATTAAACTTAAATTACTTTATTGCATGCTATTTTTATATTTTATTGTAATTATTGTTTGTTATGTATGTGCTCTCTAATACAAGTAATAAATACATACCTAAATACATATTATTGTAATTATTGTAATATTATTGTAATCATGAAGATCAAGTGGTCTGATAAAGTGCGTAATACTGAAGTGCTACGAAGAGCTCATATCGGTGGTGGTGCGGGCATATGCTGCGGATGCCGGAAGAACGGTTGGCTAAGCGGATCTTTTACTCTGAGCTTCAGTATGGCAAGCGTAAGTCCGGTGGCCAGTTCTTAAGATATAAGGATGTGCTTAAGAGACACCTTAAAAGATCCAGCATAGACCACACGCAATGGGAGGAGATGGCGGTTCGACACACAGAATGGAGGAGTCTCGTTCACGATAAAGTCCGCGATTTTGAACAAGACCGTAGATCTGATTTAAATCGGAAGCGAGACGAACTCAAGCTCCGTCCACCTGCTGCTATCCCTTATAATTATAATGGTGTGCTCACGTGTATCTATTGCAGTCGTAAGTTCAAGGCCAAAATAGGGTACATAAGTCACTGGAGAGCCCACCAGAGAGCTGACCATCTGAGCCCTCTCACTCAGACTTAGACAGTGTTCCGAAGCATCGCTGTAGCCGAAATCGGCTCTGAGGCATCATCATCATAATTGAAGTGCTACCAAATATATTATTAGTGAAAGTTGTAACTTGGCATGGCATGGCATATGTATTTATTAGGTGTTTTCTTATGGGTTTTAATAAGGACGGCGCGGGCGCCGTAGAAGTCTCGCCCAGGGCGCTGGTAGTGCTAAAACCGGCACTGCTTAAAAGTAATCATTAGATACCTATTATAATTTGAAGTGAAACGAAAAATTTAATAAATAAATCTAAATTCAAATAATATCATTATGTAAATAAAATTGAAGTGTCTGTTTGTAATTTCAAAGTACCTAACTGTGTTTTCTCAATCGATTAAAGTTACTTACATCACTAACATTTTTAAATTTTTGTCTGTGTGTCTTTCTTTTTGTCAGGACTAATCTCTGGAACGGCTAAAGCGATTTTCATTGGACTTTCACTGGAAGATAGAGGAGGTTATAGGGTAAAACATACAATGGAAACTGACAAAAATTATTCTATTTCATTATAATTATGAGTAGCTTATTATCCACCGCTTATTATACCATTCGTCAGTCTATGATTTCTTCGTTAATTCTTAGTTGTTATATTTAATTATCCGCTTGCGCCAAGAGGGTTATGTTTTTCGAGTGTATGTATCTATGTATACCTACTTCTTTGGCAAGCTCTGTAGCCTAAACAAGATTTGATTGATTGAAGAATGGGTCCCAACTGTTAATCCTTCTTTTTAATTAATTTTATAAAATGTATTTATTTGCTTATTCTATGAATCACCTAATCAATTTATACCAATTATTATACTACCTATCCTATCATGCACATCCTTAGAGTATAATATTATTACTCTAAGTGCACATCATATTCACTTAGTTTCATCCGTAAATAATACACACAAAGATATTTATAAAGGTAAAAAGCAGTGTATACATATAATGGTTTTCCGCTCTGCAAAACAATAAGAAGAGTAAAATATTTTTTTCATCCAAATACTAGGTCAAGGGTTCATGTCACTTTTGCTTGACTTAGGGCTCCCACACAAAACCGCGAATTCGCATCGCATCGCAAATATCTGCGAATTCGCACGAACGCACCGCAAGAATTTCCGATCTGCTTCGCATCGCACATTCCTGCGATATTACGTCATCCTTGGTGACGCCATTTTAGTCCGCTCTGAGACAGCTTTAGAGAAAGACGCGCGGCGCCTTTCAAAAGCTCTTCAAATGAAGATATGCTCATTCTAAAATAATCAAAAAATTTATCTTCTTCAGTTCTCAACGCATAGTACTTTTGAGTAAAATAGTTCCCATCAGAGTTCATAATCGTAATAAATGGATGAACCCAGAATCTTCTTTTTCTTTTATATCTATTTAACAATAACAGCAGTACAATAATCTTTTTGCGATCCATCTTACGCTTCCTAAAAACACGTCCAGTACGGCTTACTACACTTGAAGGAATGGTCGCCCTACCAAACGGTTTGCCGCACTAAATCGTATCGCAGAAATTCGCATCGCAAGTTCCTGCGATGCGAATTCGCATCGCATCGCATCGCAGTTTTGTGTGGGAGCCCTTAGCTCGTCCAGTTCCAAGCTTTAGTGGATGTTCAGTGGCATAGAATGTTTAGTGGCCACGTTAAGCCATCTCAGTTGTATAGGATAGGAGTAAAGGATAGGGGTAAGGATAAGGGGTGAGGATAGGGATCCTCCATGGTTCTCAGGTAACAAACAAAAGAAACAAGTGAATTGAGAACCGTCAACTTTTTTGAAGTAGGTTAAAAACAAATGAAGTTTAAAATTAGACCAAAAAGATATTTTCAGTCACTTCGTTGTGACTTAACTAAAACTTACCTACTAGAAATATTTCCTACATTGCTCGCAGTTTAAACCGCCGATAATAATCCTTCAGACCACCCAACCGGAAACGTCTCCTATCTCATCTCTGTCGTCTATTCATGCTGCTACCTCGCTTATGGGAAAGTGTATTAAGAAACATTTTAAGGAAAATAAAATGTTTATGTATTATAACAAAAGTGCAATACTTACAACAGTACAGTCAAAGGAAAATAATTACGTCTTTAGTGGCATATAAAATGGAATTAATAATTTTGAATTTTATAATAATTTGGAATTGATTAAAACAACGTTTCTTGTATAACTAATGTTTTGAAATCTTTGCCAATTACACTCAAGCCAAGTACACTCATTACTCCATCACATAATACAGTGTCAATTCATAAAGTTAGTGACAAAAGCAAAGCCCTTCTGAAATCGGTCCGACACGTCGAACCCGGCACGTGCTTGTAACATCATACCAAAAGTTCGGAGTGCGCCAGGCCTGGTTAAACTGTCTTTTTGGCAACATAAAAACTTCCAACTAGGGTTCGAACGATACTTTCGATACTGAGTAGGTATCGACACATTTGTTCGCGATACTCGATACTGAGTACTCGATACTCGTACCTGGTAATTACTCGCAAGTACTCATATGAAACATCGGTATCGAGTACTTTTAAAATACTGAGTACTTTTCAGTATTTTCATATGGAAAAAGATCAACTGTGGCCCGTTTTAGCGCTCGGACTAAACAGAAAGTGTCATCGGGACATGAAATTCACAGTCGACGACCTTTTTTTAGCTCTGAATGAATGAAGTTCAGTTTCGGGACCACTTGGTTAGTAAGGCTAAACTAGCTGGAAGAAAATTGGGAGTGCTCAACAGAGCTAAGCAGTACTTCACGCCTAAGCATAGACTAATGCTCTATAAGGCGCAAATTCGGCCACACATGGAGTACTGCGCCCACCTTTAGGCCGGAGCCCCAGTTTGCCAAGTGGATCCGTTCAACCGAATTCAACGGCGAGCCATTCGTCTTGCCGACGATCCCAAACATACAGACGGTCTGGATTCGCTCGAGTTGAGGAGAGATGTAAGCTCACTCTGCGTGTTGTACCGCCTGTATAATGTTCTGAAGAACTGTTTGGTTTAATCCCTACGGTAAATTTTCGTCACCGCACATCTCGGTGTACCAGGTTCCATCAACACCACCTGGATACCTGGTATTCGTCCACAGTTCGGTTCTCGCGTAGTTTTCTACCTCGCACGTGTAAACTCTGGAACGAACTTCCTACATGGGTGTTCCCTCCAAACTATGACATGGGGTTCTTCAAGAAGCGGCTCTATTGTTTTCTTCGTGGCCGGTAACGCGTTGGTGACGTCCCCGGTGTTACTAATGTCCATGGGCGGCGATGATCACTTACCATCAGGTGACTCGTCTGCTCGCTTGCCTGCACAAGGCATAAAAAAATCCTCGTGAGTACTCGATACTGAGTAGTATCGATACTTCAGAACCGATACTTTTTTGGTATTGATACCTTACCAATCGATACCACACTAGTACTCGGTATCGATACCAGAGGCCGATACTTCGAACCCTACTTCCAACATTTAAACCTCAGCATAGACAGCATAAAAATAAAATTCAACAGGTAGGTTTAACGATATTAATGTTTGTGGGAGTACGGTATGAATTAAATACTTTTAACAACCTGGTTCGGTGAACAGGCCTCTCAAGCACGAAAACGTGTAATAAAAGATATGATTAAGATACCTATTTTTGCTTTGATCGGTTACCAATGCACAAATACCGTTAATATCAAGCTATAAGTCACGAATGGATGACCCTTGCACTCCAAAATAGTAAAATTATTTGGTAAGGTTATTGAAAAATCATATTAATTTAAAATAAATCATTTATTGGTTGGCATGGTTTAGCAACGGACTCAAGCAAGAGGCTAGGCTAGCCAAGCTGGCTTCACAGAAAGATAATACAAGTAAGTACCACAGAGTAGGTACTTAAAAAGTTTAAAAACTATGTTTTACTAGATATGTCCTCACCAGTAATATTCGTCGATAACAATGTTCTTAGCCGTTATAATTTTTGTGTGCATATCTCCTCGCTGTCCCTCTCCCGCTACCGCTTCCTCTTCCTCTCGCTCTCCTCTTACTCTCCCTTTCCTTCTCCCGCTCCTGCTCCCCTCCCCTCCTCATGTTACAACTATAACTACATGTTTTCAGCCGTATCGGGGCGGCTTAGAATACTAACCCCAATCCCACGCCGGATGGGTGTCGTAAAAGGCGACTAAACTGAGGTGTCAGAAAAGGGGACGTTATATCCCCAAAACTGTTCACCGCTGCGTTGGAAGACGGGTTCAAGCTGATGGAGTGGAAACTACGTGGCATTAACATCAACGGCGAATACATCACACACCTGCGATATGCAGATGATATAGTCATCCTCGCGGGTTCCCTGGAAGAACTTGGTACAATGATCGGGGACTTGAACAGCGCCTCACAACGGGTGGGTCTTAAGATGAACATGGACAAGACGAAAATCATGTCGAATGTCCATGTTACACCCGTACTGGTTGTTGTTGACGGCGCTGCTCTTGAAGTTGTAGACGAATACAATTACCTGAGACAAGTGATCGAAATGGGTAAGTCCAACTTCGAGAAAGAAGTCACTCGTAGAATTCAACTCGAATGGGCTGCGTTCGGGTACTGCGTCATATCTTGTTGTCCAAAATACTACCTCAGTGCCTGAAGTCGAAGGTGTTCGAGCAATGTGTGTTGCCAGTGATGACATACTGATCCGAGACGTGGTGCTTTACTATTGGCCTAATCCACAAACTCAGAGTAGCGCAGCGGGCTATGGTGAGAGCTATGCTCAATATTTCTCTACGTGATCGCATCAGAAACGAGAAGATCCGTAAACGAACAAGGGTAGCCGACATAGCTCAAAGAATTAGCCGGCTGAAGTGGCAATGGGCTGGCCACATAGTGCGAAGGACCGATAACTGTTGGGGAAGAAAGGTTCTTGAATGGCGCCCACGTCTCGAAAAAAGAAGCATAGGACGTCCCCCGACCAGGTGGACTGATGACCTGAAGAAGACAGCGGGCATCCGCTGAATTCAGAAGGCTCAGGACCGGGCAGTGTGGCGCAACTTAGAGGAGGTATATGTCCAGCAGTGGACCTCCAAGGGCTCATGGATGGATGGATGAATGTCCATGGGCGACGATAGCCACTTACCATCAGGTGGATCGTCAGCTCTTTTGTTGGCTATTTCCATAAAGAATAACAATTTTTGTTTCTAACTACGTATAAGCTTACATATTAATTTTCACATTTCTGAGTTCAAAAATGACGAAGTACACTTTCTAGTTGTGCCAATAGTAACACTTACAATTAGTTGTGCCATATCACTAGTTGTAGCTGGTCCGTTAGGAAACCGCGATTTAAGCGCGCTGCCTCAATACGGCTAACAATACATACGAAGCATCCGTACACAGGCCCTAAAGATATTTTTTCTCCCTTAATTTTGAGCGTATGTAATCATAGCTTTATCTGAATTCGCCCTCTAATCTACAAAAACCTATAATAATCGAATTTGACAGTTCCTCCTTGATCGCTTTTCTCGTAATTTTGTCACTCTGAATGTAAATGTATAGGGCAAGCAGAATTATACCGTAAAAAGAATTACATATTATGTAGTATTGATAATTTCAAAACATTGGTAAGAGACTAGTATATAACATTTTATTATTGATATTAATACATGAAGGGAAAACCATTTTACCTTTTGTGTTTCGCAAACATCTTTTGAGAACAATATTGGAAACATTTATGCAGTTACATATACATATTGAATACTGTATTATAGATTTTTTATGTTAATAGCCAGTTCGTAACAAACGGGTGTTAAAACCGTCGCTTACACTAATACCACAGAACATCTAATAATTAGTAGATGTTCTGTGAGTAATACCTATAGTATGCCAAAAAAGAAGAGAATAGAAAACAAAAAGTGATGTTACAAGTTCTTTCTTTTTTTCTTCCTTTTTCTCTTTTTTTTTGGCAACGCATCAGTGATGCTTTTGGTATCGCCGATTCATGGGCGTCGTTAGCCACTTACCATCAGGTGGATCTTCAGCTCGTTGGCTGGCTACAACCATAAAAATAGTTTTTTAAAATTTACGCTTAGAACTAAACGAAACGATATCGACAGGATGTCATGCTCGCCTCTTCTCAAACGGCCATTCAGTAAATTGAATTGTAAAATGCGATTTTCCCCGTAATGTTGTGAGAATACGCCGTCAGAGTAGGGATGCACGATATACATCGAAGTTCGATGTAACACTCGATGTAAAGTATGGAAACATCGATTTAATCCGATGTTTTTTTTAATACGTCAACATCGAGTAAGCATCGATGTTTTATATTCGATGCATCGAAGAGGCAAACCTTGGTTTTTGGACATGAAATTCACTGCCGATGATCTTTTTTTAGTCCCAATGCTAATAAAAATGAAAACAATTGATGTATTTTTTGAAACATCGATATTACATCGATGCCACTATGCGATGCATGGCATCGAAAAAACATCGATTTTTTTTTTCAATGTTCATACCTACGTCAGAGTAACTCTCTACGAGCAGTAATCCGTCCCTCGTTAGCTTCCATTTATTTTTTAGAAAACGGGAATTACGATAAAGGGAATTGAAGTTGTGAATTGTGACGTAATTAGATAAAGATTCATGTATTTTTCAAATAATACTCAGTACGCGGATGACCGAGCTTAGCTCGGTTTAGTATTGCTTAACAACGCCATCTGCTTTAGCTTTTGTGTAGCTATTCGCCAATAGATGTCAGGAAGAGTCTATTGTAGCCGTTTTTCATTGCCTGAAAACACGGATAAAATGACATTTTTTAAAAATGAATCCTAGCTAGATCGATTTATTGCCCCCGAAACCCTCTGCATACTAAATTTCATGAAAATCGTTGCAGCCGTTTCCGAGATTCAGAAAATATATATATACACAAGAATTGCTCATTTAAAGGTATTAGATAGATAGGTATAACAAATTTTATAACTAAAAAAAATTCCTGTACTTCTCCTTAAAAACTTTAACTATGCGAAATCTCACATTACTAAGTAGGGAGGTACGTTACATACCCTTAAAAAGTGCATAAAGTTCATTCCATACGGTACTCTAGTCCATCAGTGCCGGATTTATATTTTTTATCAGTGTAGGCCAATTTATTTCCTCCGCCCCATATACCTTTCTAAAATAATAATTTTCCGTTCATAGTAAGGAAGGCATTGAATTAGTCACTAAGTGCGTAAAAAAACAAGAATTACAATTTTTTGCGACACTTTTTAATAGCAAAATCATCTATCTATAATATATCATCTTCTGAAATCTGCTGCCCCTAGGACGCTGCCGCCCCTAGGCCGCGGCCTATACGGCCTGATGACAAATCCAGGACTGCATTCCATACAAAACATTGCGATACAATAACTCGTAATTGTGCACATCTATAGCTGCCTTCGAATGCGCCTTAATCAACGCGCTAACAATTTACCCATTACAAACGTGGCCACACGGTCATCTGTTTTATTACCATAGAGAATAATTCTTGTTTCTTACGAGTACAATGATGTTTAAATAAATATAGATACATTATGCCCTTACAAATCAACCGAAAAATCTGTTCCGATGTCCGCAAGGCACGCTTTATTGCTTTATCACACGTCTTTATCGCTCTCGCGTCAAAACTACATCGCTATCTCTTTCTTCACCCGAATAAGAGTTCCCAATTGGGAACTTTTCGAGTCACACAACGCGCGCGCTTATGACATATCTGCCTCTTTTTAATATATAATAATTAATATCATTGTACGAGTACCAATGAAAACTTTACGCAAAGCAAGTCCACTTTCAAAGTATGGCACAAAATGGCTTGGAGAATATTATTTATTTATCAGTAGTAATACAGCAAGATATAATAAGAGATACAAAGACTGAAATATTGCAATTCGAATTGCTTCTTTTCATAGATACTGCTGATTTCAGCTGTGAGCTTCTTAAGAATAGCATAAGAATGCTTTTGTAAAAAAATCCCTCCTCATAGGTAATTGTGGACTAGAAAATACTCCACCAGACTGTTCCAGTTCTTTTCCAGTTTATACTTACAGATCTAAAATAAGTTACGGATAAAATGCAACCCAACAAAAATTGCGTCAGATAATCCTTACTTACTAATATTATAAATGTAAGTAAAAGTTTGTATGGATATTTGTAACCGTTTCACGCAAAGACTACTTAACTCATTCTCATGAAACTTTCAAACCCAGGTAGATTATGAATAAAGTATACTTACTTAATATCCTGGAAAATGCCTGCAAAGCCGCGGGAGAATGCTATAAGTATGTACATAATCTATGTCTATGGACGATGATACTTAACATCAGACATTACAAACAGTCTTGTAAACCCGGTCGAAAGTGACATAGTACTTACTTACAACTACTTTATTGACTGAACTATTATATAAAATCTTAAAGATAAGATAGGCAACCCTCTTTTGTTGTCCCACCTTACTCTATTACAAGGATAAGTTTTGCCTTAAGCTGACCAGACACATTCCAGTGTGCTTGTCAAGTTTGCAGTTTGACTTGATGTTGCATTCAGTTTGTATGAGATAGCTATATGGCCATACAGCCATACCGTGGCCATACACCGTCAAGTTTACTGGACAAGTACAATATAGGTGTCTTCAAGAGAAGAGTGAATAGGCATTTATTAAGTTAGTGCGTTCACCATCTTGGACTTCATCGCCACTTACCATCAGGTGGGATCGTTGTCAAGCATTAACTTATTTCATATAAAAAAAAAAGTAACTGGACAAGGAACTTGACTGTGTTCACATTATTGGCATAAAAAAATCTTCGCTTTAACGCAGACCTTATATCATGAATTTATGTCCTCACATTCCGTTAGTTGCCCTCTTTCCTCAATAGCCGGTAGTGTTGACATGGTGACATATTGCCGCCTTTATTCATGCGGCGCCCGCGACGACGACTGATTGATGAGTGCACTCTGGAGCTAGACAGCTTAGTGATGAAAATCTTCGTTCAGTTTTTTTCTAAACAACGCTTTGGTAGTTCATTAATTGGAGGTAATGCCTAATTCCGGATTAGGAACCCATGTAGGTATGGAATGTAACCCTACTTTATGGAGTATACCGGGATGTTTTGGTAACAGTTCTTAACAGGATAATTGTAGTTGACTATTAATTCTTATCAATATCTTCAGTATTAGAGACACACTTTCACATGAAGATAAATATAAAGAGAGTAGTAAGAGGGTGATAAATAGCGTCAGGCTTCAGAGATAGGTGATAATAAGAGCCTCTCTTTTAATATCAATGTACCTAGTATTTTTCTTATTAAACGTCCTTTGAGGGTTATTAGTACCATAGAGAGTTTATTAGTTAGTTTAAACTTATGTAACAAAATTCTTGTAGGAATATGATCCTGTAGACCCTTAGTTCCCAAAGTGGTCCAAGTGAACCACCAGGGGTCCACGGGAGACTCAACGAGGGTCTACGTTGGCATGTCAAAAAATCAATTAATTAATTAATTAACCAATCAATTCTCACTTTTTTTTCGAAAACTATTATCTCTATATAATCTAAACTCAGCCTCAATGCAAACTATAGTTACATAGATCTAATCTTCACATTTTTTGTGGAGTTTTGGGAATATGGTAGAAATGTAGCTGCAGGGGGTCTACCAGAACCAGCAAAATTTTGAAAGTGGTCGATGAGAAAAAAGTCTGGGAACCTCTGGTGTAGACCATTAACAAAGACTATACTGTACTACAATACTATAAGCTACTTCCACATCGACAAAATACCAACCAATAGACTCCTTGAAGCGGTATATAAATCAACCGGAGAGACACTCCATCCATCAACTCCCTCCAGTAGGCTACATGACCAGAATGTCCAGAATTCATTACAGTACATTATAAAGGACAAAACATAGTGGAAAAGACTATCCTTTGTCACTAAGGAACATTTTGTTGCGTGTTTTATTACGAGTTTTTGTTAACCTTACAAAGCTCCTTCCGTTTTACGATGACCCTTTTTGTAAGTTAATTTACAGTTCAAGTAAGGGATAAAGTAATAATCTTTTTTAAAGAAAAGCCTTTATTTTAGTTCGCTCAGAAGAAAACCATAATTTCATGATGGTAGCTTATTCCGGGCATCCATGCCGTGTATTAAACTACGGGGCACTACGTCTGAAACCGAATCGATTTCGAGTTATAATGTCCAAGTTCTAGATGCTTCAGAGATTATTATGTTCTTTGGCGTGAATAGGTCTTTTAACACTTTCGTCGCGTTAGGAGATTTGTTCGATCTCTTGCAAGACTTGCAAGGCTATCTTGAACCCACAAGAAATTCATAAATACAGTTATTTTCAAAATTGTTGTTTTAGGACACTGATCAGGTCTCATACGCACCACAGGATAGGTTAGTTTCGAGATCTTTTAGGTCTCCAATGCCGCAAGGAACATACGCGCAGTAACCTCATGTAATGTGGATTATTATGTATTAACTCTTAACTGCTATAATTTAAAAAAATCAACATAAAGTGGACCTTAAACAGCTAATATAATAAAGTTGTACCAATATAAAAGCTCTGTTAATGTTTTTGGTACAAAGTGCTTTCAAGGCCCTGGCACTGGTACTCAGAAATAGAGGCCCTATTTTGTAAGTCCTAACTATGACTGTTTACCTTCCTAATCATACAATGACCTGCAAAAAGATTGATGACTCCCTTTTACCCTTGTAACCCTGATTTCAAGGTTAAAAGGGCACTATCAATCAAACCATCGATAACTTGTGGTCTGTAGAATGTCTATAGACAAATAAAACTAAAATAGAAGCTGTCTCTATAATTGACATGGAATTCTTACATCTGTCATGTCAATTTTGATCCTTAGAGTAAAGTTCACATACGGTGATGTAAGCGTAAATTATTAAAAGAAAACATACTATGCGCCAGGTATTCGTGTATAGAAAATATTACTCACATTATTTCAAGAATGTAAAAAGAATAGCCTGGTACGTCTATATTTTATTGCAAGACGATATTATAGCTCATAACTATTATTATAGATTCGCATAATTGTCAAGGACTCCGCATTACATTTTCGCCCTGAACCCCAAGTCAAAATTATCTTCTTGAATCCTGATGAAGAACTTTCTTTTTTAAGATAACTCATTTGTCACATAAAATGATGAAACTCTGAATGCAATAAATCCTAATAAATGTGAAAGATTGTAAAGATTTTTGTTACTCTTTCATGCAAAACCATGTCCTGAAAACGCGGGAAAAGCCGCGGGCCGAGCGCTACTAATACCTATTTCTCTCCTTTCAGGTACATATATTACTCAATCTAACAAAAATCAAACCAAATGTGTACGAACCGAGCGTTGGTGGATAGCCTAGAATGTTACATGGACGATCTGGTGGACTGCTTCGAAGACTTTGTAAAGAAATCTGTTATAGCGATATCGGTTGCCGTCGGGATACTTGTCGCCATGATTGCTTATGTGTTGAAAACTATGGCTGATCGAAGTCAACCATCCTCCACGACAGGTAATTCTTCTTTTTACTCAAGCATTCTTGGTCGTAAGGATTGATAACCGATGGAGTCAAAAAGTCCTCGAATGTCAGCCACGTCTCGGAAACGGGAGCACTGGTGGTCCCGGCCAGGTGGGCTGATCACCTAAATAAGACATCGGGAAACCTCTGGATTCAGAAGAGTCGGAAGTTGTAGTCGGTGATAGTTTCTTGGTCGTAGTTATTTCAATGATAAATGGCAACTTTCCGCATCGAGCTTTTTTAAGGAACGTGCTTCTATTTCATCCGTCTGTCGCGTTTCTGGGATCCTAGAGGATCGTGGCCTTGGTAGCATAACCAGTGACCACAATATTATTTGTCTCTTGTTACATCCATTTTTGGACAGTCGGGAAGAATAACATGCCGGTACTTCTTGACCATATCTTTATGAAACAGAAAATGCTCGTAGTAAACTCACACCTACCTTGCTAGAATGGGCAAAATCAGATGTATTGGATTCACTTATAATTTGTTACTACCATTTCAATAATTGTGACTAGATTCAATAAATTATTTACTGCAAAATATTCTCGTAAATAGCGAACATTTTAATGTACGAAGCATAATATCAATAATACACGGAACAATTAAAAACTTTTACAAACTTTGTTGGACGCCCAATTACGTGCATGTCATAAAATGCGTAGGAAAATGTGAATTCTGTGTATTTTCATTTACTCTTTGTATCGTAATTGAACTGTGTTTGTGTGCTTTCGACTAATTAATTTATTCTGATGCTGTTGTTCCTGTACAAAATTTATTTCAATGAACACTAAGACTGTTAAACATTCTACTATAATAAAACTCAAACGGCAATTTTTCTTTAAATTCAATGGGTTATTACACTTAAAAAATTTCGATGAGGGGGCACTTCAATAGCGTTTAAGAGCACAATTTTTTGAAGTGAAACTTCTTTAGAATCGTTAGTGATTTGAAACCGGCGGATGCAACGACAGGTAAGATAATATAACTGCTAATTTCGTCTTTCAATTTAACTTCTCCGTAGCTCAATGGTCACGACGTAGATACACAATACCTGATGCGCAGGTTCGCGTCTCAGTATTTCTTTTTTTTTAGTTTAATTTTTTTTTAGTTTTATTTTTATACTGTTTTTAAATACTTCCAAATGCTCTTTTAAATATTTTCAAAGAATTTATCAACAAAAAATAAGAATTTCATTCTTTCATTCTGTCGATCGACCGACCGCTTATACAGACAGTAAAAATGCTAAGTTGTATTCATAGATGGCGCAAGGAATAAGATAGAACATTCGTTTTATTGCTAGATAGATTTTTAAAAAGTGCTAAGTTGTATTCATAGATGGCGCTTCGATTTATTGCTTTAAGATTCGATTTATTGCTTTTTCATCTCATTATCTTGAAACCAAAATTTTGGAAAGTTTCACTTCTACCACGTGTGAATTGCACACATTTTCTTTTTTTAATTATTGTCTGTCTGTCGTATTTTTCAGTTTTTCAGTTTGGAAGAAAAAGAAAAAAATTACAAATTAATGTTAATATTGCTTATTTTCAAAACCCACTCCTGGAGAAATCCTTTGTGAATATAGCGTGGGTTTCCGTATATAAATTACTTAATATAAGTACTTAAATATAAATTCACCGTTTTTTTCATTTTCTTCTGTAAGAGGTACAAATAAGGTAAAACATAATTTGCGTATACGAAGCTGCGGGCAACATCTAGTAGTTAAATATTTTCCTTTCTTACTGCACTGTAGAAATTGCTATAATTAATAATAATAAAGGACACTATAGCTTAGTCTGTAATGAATCTGCCTGTCCAATGAAGGGTCTCAGATTCAATTCCTGCACATATCTAAATGGCAAATGCGTAATATTGCAGATTAATAAGTGTGCTCTCGCCTCTCAGCTCAGCACTTGGTAATTTATGTTTGTTTCTGTTTAAACTTTCTTATACACATACACTTAATGTAATGAAAACAGAAATACAATTTATTTTTAGAAATGGAAACTCGAAAACGATACAAGTTAAATTAAGGTAATAGATAGACGCGAACGCTGTTACTGGCACTTTATAGTAAGTCATTTGCCGAGGTTGCGAGAAATTCTGCTTCGGAGAAACATGAGTTGTATTGTGCCACTAATACGAGTATTGTAAAGTTTGTAGCTTTGCCACGAACATGGCGTGTTTGAAAGTCATTGATATTAACCTCGACCTTACCGCGCTTCGTAATCGACAAAAGTTTGATAATCATTTTGAGTCAAATGTTTTTCTACAAATTCTGTAATCTTATCTTGTACCATAACTTACAGCAATGATATTATGACATTTGACAAAAATTATTAAGTAACATTACCTGATAACAAGAAAATCTTGTTCACTTGCATTGAAGTATAATGTCATAGAACAGACAACTCGAACAAAATGTGTGTCTCCTGGGAGGTTCGACTTTCAAAATAGAGCCCCCGTTCTCCCTTCATAATCGAACTAATCCATTGAAGATTGAAGCCACGTGGCGCCAATGCATACGGTGTTCGCGGTGTCTGTTCTATACGCTAGTAATAATACTTCAATGTTCACTTGGCATTTTTTATGTTTTATCAAACGACAAGCAAGCAAGTGAAGTGAGTAATGTAACAGTAAGTGGTCATCGACGTCCATGTGCGATTAGTTGATTAAACTAGACAAATACTTACTTAGAAATGTTTCATAGCTTCAACCCATTAATGGCCCACTACTGGGCACGGGTCTCTCCTCTTGAGGAGGCCTAGAGCATATTTCACCACGCTGCTCCAGTGCGGATTGGTGGAGGGGTTAGTGGCCAACCCGAGTGTCGGAAGTTTTCAAACCGCCCGAGGGCCTCCGACATGGCTTGACGACTGTTATCTTATGATAACAACCGGGACCGACGGCTTACGTGACCTCCGAAGCACGGAAACGCTCAAGAATTTTTTGCCACTAGCGGCACCCATCCAACTACCGACTGCGCCCGCTGTTGCTCTACTTTGTCGATCACTTAGAATCGACGCAAGCCGCCGGGCTTTGAGCACTTCAAATGAATGAAATGTTTCATACTATAATAATTTTAAAGTAAATAAGTAGAATAGGATGATATTAAATTATCTTTAATCATTACGAAACTTATAGGTGACATCACTCGGCGTAATTCACAAAATTATCGGAATCGCAATGTTCTAGAAAGCAATTTTTTGTTGTTTGGTGATCACGATGATAAGGGAACATGTACTATCACCGCTCCTTGCGCAGACACCCAAATCCAGGATGAAAAAGTTTTGAAAGATACCGGATTAGGATGCTCAAAAGTAAGTATAAAAGATAACATTCATATTATAATATTGGGGTGAAGAGGGAGTATTATTTATTTATATATTATCTTTATAGTTTTTATATTAATATAGGTACATAATTAAAAGCGTCATAAAGCATAATAATTAATTAAACAAAGAATATATAACACAAAGGACGGCCTTATCGCTTCATAGCGATTTCATCCAGTTCCCCATTGCAACCCAAGATGCATAAAGCTGGACATACACGATCAAATGTACTTGTCAAGTTTGCAGTTTGACTTGATGCGGCATCCAGTTTGCATGAGATAGCTATATGGATAGATAGCCATACCATGACCATACACCGTCAAGTTTACTGGATGCAAACTTGACAAGTATACTTGATCGTCTATGGCCAGCATTATGTATATAAGGGTAAATAGAATGGGACAAGGTACACACAGGCATTGAGCACAATAAGCACACCATAATTATATCTATCCAACCGAATTCCCCTTTTTGTTATGTATTCTGTCTTACAAAGGGTGTGATTATGAATCCAGTCTCTGGTTTTCACCACTCAGACTATTAGACGATTCTCGCATAGTGAGGTTTTCACCTGTTTAACTACAGCCTAATACTCTGTTTAAATTAACTAGAAAACTTTTATATGTGTTTTTTATATCTTATAAGTTAATGCTTGACTACAATCCCACCTGACGGTAAGTGGCGATGTGGTCATGGGTGGTAAAACGCATTAACTTAGTAAGTAAAAGCAATATCTTAAAGCCAGTAGAAGCGGGTAATTGTTTAACTAGAACTTGAAAATTAATTGTTTTAAAATTGTGCTGTCAAATTATGCTAGAAAACGCATTCGAATTTGGAAATCATGAATTTTACGCCAAAAAAGGAATAATTAAACAAAATGATTGCTACTAATTTTCACCAGGAGTTTTATACTATAATGTCTACTCCATTTTTAGGGTTCCGAAGTAAAATGGGAACCCTTATGGATTCGTCATGTCCGTCCGTCTGTTCGTTCGTCCATCCGTCCGTCTGTCCCTTAGTCACCCTTAGTACTAGAAAGCTGTAATTTGGCATGGATAATTGGATATTCATATTTATTAAAACTCCATAATCGTAGAACAGGTAACGTGAGGATGATTTTTTTTCATCGCGTACCCCATAGTGTGGGGTATCGTTGAAAAGGTCTTTCAAAAATATTATGATTATTCAAGACCATTTTTGGGTTTAGGTGTTCGTTTGCGAAATATTTGGCTTTAAAAGGCTATTTTTGGTTAGAGTCAAGTGCCTCCCCCCCCCTGCCAGATAAACGGTTCGAATTTGACAAATGAAAAAATTCTCAAAAATAGGTTATAATATGATGAATTTATAAGGAAAACTATCACGGCTATGTAATAGTCGATAAACTTACTACTTCGGAACTCTATAGATATTACGCGTGGCCTGACACGCACTTACCCTTTTTTTTGCTTTTAAGAACTCGGCAATTTAGAAACATTCTAAATTTTTTTCGAATATTTCTAGAACTCATTGCAGTATTTCAACCGAATTATCTTACGACTTTAAAAAGCTCATTATTCTCATTTCAGCTTAATTGCGGCTTGTCTACAACGAGGTAATTACTCATTTGTTTAATTGTTTTATAAAGAAACAAATGGTCCTATGGACGTTTCAACATAAACGAATGAACGCTTGTTTTGCTAAAAATGCTCAGTCTACGTTTGTATTGTTTGTATGAAGCATGGTGGAAGGGATTTTATCAGGCTATTCATTGCTCTTCTTCTAAAACCAATTCTGGAATGTCTTAAGGTAAGGCAGAAGTAAGTGAGTTCCTCGCTTTCTTTTTGGTGCAACAGCTTGTTGAAGCTTTTGATATTAAGCATATCCATAGTTGGTGTTATACGTGGTATCAGTTAGCCCATCTGTTATTATGTCAACCGTTGATAACTTTTTAGGGAATCAACGAAATAAACTCAAAATACGTGGGTGTCAGGTGAAAGACGCTTATAGCAAAAATTAATCAGCATTTGTGATGTTGCGATCGTTAAATTGCTGTCATTTAAGTTGTTAGGGGACGTCTGACAGGACAAAAATTACCGTCATACAGGTTAGACAAGACCCTACGTAAATAACATGTATAAATTTTAAAAATATTTCGTTTTTCAGACTTTCTATCCCAAGCTTACGGACGATTGGCAAAAAATGTGAGTTCTCATCGTTTGCTATCAACTTTAATGCATATTATAATAAAAACACGTCTTGGCTTGCATCCCATAGACTCGAATCTAGCAGCTCATAATTATGCATGGTCATGGTCCATGGATCGGATTGGGGGAACAGAACGGAATAAACCAAATTAAAGACGATCCGTATGGCGTTATGGTTACTATGCCGTATCGCCCGCCGACCGTGCTAAGATTCCCAGTGAGACGGATTTTGAATGATGAGTTTGAATTTCTGTTCTTGGTCTGGGTGTGTGTCTTGTGTATTGTCCATGGGCACCGAGACATAGGGGATCGTAGTGTGGTGAGAGTGAAGCGATGAGTGTGAATATGAAGCGTTATGAGTATTTTTTATGTGTCTGTATAGCCTATATTCTTCTGAGATTAGTGATGTTCATGGGTGCCACATCATCAGATGGATCGTCAGCCCGTTTGGCGGCCATCATAGGTGTACTAAGGGGGGGCTGGAAGCTGGGAAGCTAAGTAAACCGCCGTTGGTGGTTGATATAAATTAATAAGTTATGATAATAACGTTAGTATTGTAATAGCATATTTCTTTTCATTTAAAGCTTTAATATTTAATAGATTTTAAATTATTTAAGTATAGTGTGTACGATTTTTATCAAGTTGAATGTTATTGAGGTACTTTCTTTCTTTTTCTTCTTTCTTTCTTGGCCGGCAACGTATTAGTTGGTGTTGCTGATGTCCATGGGCAACGAGAGCTGCTTACCATAAGTCAGGTGGATCGTCAGCTCGTTTGCTGACTATTTCCATAAAAAAGTAGTACTAAATAACTTTTATTTCTCGTCTAACTTTAAGTTAGACGTTATCAGCTTTTCGCCATATTGATTTTTCGTCTAACGACTATCAGTAATTAAGATTATTTTTAATACAACAGGTAGTTCGCCCAAACTGAGCAAGAAGTCTATCAAAGTTGATACAAAACTGGACTCTTGTTGCTCCATGTGCTGCAATGAGAAGTGCGACCGATGATTGACTTGGGAGTATCAGAAAAATGTGAAATAAATAAAAATAATGTTACAATGTAATAGGTTACAATAAATTGTGATGTCACAAATCATAATTGATGCTATACCCTCGTATTGCGGTGTCACAGTTAAAACGAGTCGTTGTTTATGCGATGTCACATTTTAGTTGGGTGACCTGGAATGAACACAACAGCTACTACGTATTTACAAAAAATATATTAAATGATTTTTTTCTTGAATTTGTTCTATGATCGAACTGAACTGCATCACCAAACGAATACATTACTTCATTGTAGCTGTCATAGATACACATAAAGTTAAACTGTTTTGTACCTAATAGTTGTGAAAAAATTGTAAAATATATACTGTACGCATTCAGTGTGGACGCACTATTGCATCGTTTCTAGGCATTGAAGTAGAGTATAATGTCATAGAACAGACATCTCGAACAAAATGTGTGTCCCACCGGGAGGTTCGATTTTCAAAACTGAGCCCCGGTTCTCCTTTCAAAATCGAACGAATCCATTGAAGATTGAAGCCACGTGGCGCCAATGCATTGGGATTTGGGACATACATGGTGTTCGCGGTGTCGGTTCTATACGCTAGTAATAATACTTCAATGTTTCTAGGTAAATTTCAGCGTCTTGAGCAAGCTTGAAACTGGAAAGGAGAATGCCCATATCCAGTACTCTCAAAAAAATTATTGTGTCATAATGATTCTATGGGCATTCTCCTTTTTTTCGTGTATGTAAAATGTATTTTCAATTGATAATAAGGTACTAGTCAAAACGTGTGCGCATAGTATGCTATTGTTGCGTTTGAAAGCCTTAAGTATTTGTAAATTTCTTTCTTGTTTTGTTTACTCTGAATAAAATTCTTTGAATATTTTAAATTAGGAATGTTTTTAGTCGACATCTTGCTCTGAAATAACTGAACACAAAATCATACAAATTATACCTACTGAAGATATATAGTTAATTTTATATTATGTAGATAATGATATTTTAAAAGCAAACACACGGCTATCCGTCATCATGATACCAGCATGATACTTATAAAGCACAGCTCTGAATGGTAGTTGCAACGTCTTTCAGCGGTCTTTCTCATAATAGTTGTGCAATTTAACTCAATAGCCGGGAAATTCCGTGCTCCGAGGTTAAAATTTTCTGCTTTTCATGTCATAGTTGCACAGAAAATTTTAGGTATATTATTTATTCTCTTTGGGTTTATATTATTGCACATAAAGATTTTGAGAGAAAAAAAATACGCTCCCACAGCGTATCTATAGAACAAGTGTTCTTTATACAGCAGATTTTAGTAAAATTCCATCATGTAACTTTAATACTTGTATATGTAGTAACACCAAATTGATAGGCAACATTATCATAAAAAAACGAAAGGACTTCACAAAAGTATGATATTATTATATTATTATCAATTATTTAGTAATTAATCTTATTACTGGTAATATTATCTTTCCGTGAAGCCTGCCTGGCCAGCTATTAGCCTAATTAGCCGTTTGCTTGAGTAGGTAAGCTATCAAACAACTTGTCGTTTTCCAACTCGGGGCTTGCGAGCCAATTTTTCGTTTCTTTCTTTTTTTCTTGGTCGACACCGCATTGGTGATGCCTTTGTTGTTGCCAATGGTAACAGTGGCCATCGTCTACTCTTTTGCTGGGTAGCTAGATAAAAAATCACAGCTCAGAGCTTGCCACCTTCAACCTGCATCTGCATTTATAGCAGCTAAGTCGGGTAAGTAACTGACAAGATATCTTGGGATTTTATTATTTTACTAACTATTACTATGTTATCCATATATATGTTTATCCAGAGATTATGTTCTAAACATAATTAAATAATTCAATTATCTATACTATATCATTTTTGAATTTCATTAAATTACTCTGTACTTTAATCTTACTCTGTGCTTTAGTTAAATTATTTCTTATTTCTGACAAATGCACAAAGTACCGTATTAATTTAGTACTCTGTGCAAAGTACAACCACAAAGTAAAGAAACGGAAGCATACAGAGCGCAGTTGTATCTGATCCGTTTCTTAAACACTGGTTCTATGCTTACCACCACGAAAGTGTCTGAGATGATAAATGAGATGTAGAAAAATTTGACTGACATCGTTGACATTAAGGTATTTGTCATTATAAATCAAAAGAAAGAAGATGCTTTCACAAAGTACTTAAACACTGCGTTTTACTTTAATAAAAAAAATCTAAATGAATATTGCTGAAATGTTTATATAAAAAGGACAACTTTCAATATGGCTAAGCGCCATAATTTCTACAAAGGTAAGATCAGAATTAATAATAAACACAAGTTAACCAGCAGACAGCCGAGATTCCTGGGTTTGTGGGATGTAAAGAGCTCCATCCATCCATGATGCGTCTTCCTCGTATTTGATTGCTCTCCATACCACCTACTACACATACTACTAGTATTATCAATTTGAAAGCTTATCAGTTTAACGCAAAAGCTAGTGAACGGAATTTCATGACGTTTAGCACAAAAACTCAGAAGACAGTAGGTACAAAGGTATCAAAGGTACTATGATCTGGAATAGTGTAACGAGTTGTAATAAGTACCTCGTTCAATATTACTTGGCTGGCAGATGCATTTTTGTTTTTAATCTTTAAATCTTGACGGTTGGGTTTGTTTACAAAAAGGCATCTGTCAGCTGGGCTTCCATCAAGGTAACCACTTACCATCAGGTGGCCGTATGCTTTTTCGTCTGCCCTTCAGGCTATAAATAAAGGTGGGAGGATATTCTGTGTAAAGGACATTTTTATTATTAGTTGATAATACGTTTATTGTTAAAAAAAAGTTAGCCTTTGTTATATTCGTGCTGTGTATCCAATTATACAAGAATATACTCGTAGTTGTATAATGTACAAGTTTGAAATATTCCTTATTATTTCATTTGATATCTTGCACTTGCCTACCCTACCCTGAGTCTTATTATTTGTGGAGGATCTACATTCTACACCCTTGCAATAGGATATAGGGTAGGTACTTACCTTACATATCCCGGAAAACTCAAGCAAAGTCGCGCGCAGAGCGCCAGTAAAGAGGTTTGTGTGATGATAGAAAGGATTTACACCTTCTACCACCTTTTCATCATTCGTGGAATTTTTTTATCATTTCCATTGCATTGTTAAAAAATAGTTAGGTACATGGGAACAAAATTAATAACTCTCGTGGCGTAATGGATGCCATGCTGGATCAACGTTCTTAGGTTGGTTTCCAGCGAGGTGTAAATTTTAATAAAGAGTTTGAATTTCTGTTCTCGGTCTGGGCGTGTATGTTATCCATGGTCTTCACAATACATGGGATCCTAATGTGGAGCTATGATTTTATTTATTTATATTTTATTTATTTATTTATTACACTTTACTGCATACCAAATTTACAAAGTCAGTAAAAGCTTTTCAATGTAAAGCTTTTAGCATGTATTTATTTATTTAAATTGCTCTCGAATACTTTAATAAAAGAAACGATGAAGTTAATTAATTATATAATCTGAATTACTATCGGAACATAATTGGCAACCCCGACAACGTAATTAAATACAGAAATCTGTATTGAGTAGTATAAGTTTTCAATAATTGCAATGATTTATGTCTTTACGACTCAACAGTATATAAATTTAGATTACGACTAGTTCTATATAACTTTAGTCCAGAGTTAGTAAGTACTAAGTAGTAATTGGAACTAAGTTGCCTAAGTTGGCTTTACTTAGAGAAATGTTTCTTAGAACATAATAGACGCATTAGCATTAAAGGGGCAAGGGGTCAGCTTGATTAACTAAACAACTGGGTACCAGGACTATACTAGGTATCAAATGTACAAAATAAGATATTACAGACCATTTATAATCCGATATAGCTTTGAGAATACGATTTCCACTAAAATCCATGGAAAAAATCCATTAATGGACCTTTTTCTACTTTTACTTCCACTTTAATCCATGATCAATGAAAAAATCCATTGATAGTTTATTTTTGCAATTATACCCTTTCTGATTCTTGATCCATGATTTCTAGTGATGATGTTTTTCTGTGTTTACATGCTGTCACGTGCACAAAAACTTGAAAAATTCCTTTCTTTTTCTTCTCTCTTTCTTGGCCAGCAACGCATGAGTGATACCTTTGGTGTTGCTGATGTCCTTGGGATAGCCACTTACCATCAGGTGGATTGTCAGCTCGTTTGAAGACTATTTCCATAAAAAAACTACTCCAATTTTGCTGGTACCTCTTGGACTGTCGTCCTGTAACTTACACGAAACAATGCCGTCCTGTGTATCTACACTTAACTAAGTGGTGCAAAAACAATTCAACATCGAGTTATAAATCTAACGCCCCAACTCGGAGTCACTAATGGTTACTTTAACCGCTTCTTAGTCAAGAATCACCATACAAATTCTGTACTAAGGAGTGATTTAAGTAACCGTTAGTGACTCTGAGTTGGGGTGTAACACTATTCCTAACATTTTAACATTTAACTGAAAATTGGCAACATGAACGATTCATTTACACAAGGTCACAGTTTCGGAAAGAAATGATCTCCCGCTTTCGGGTTTTCGCTTTCGTTTTGGGGCATCGGTGATGCTTTTATGGTGATTTACCATCAATAAAAGTTCTTCTATGATCTAATTGTTATTACTTCTTTCAGGTTCTTACATACAACATTCGCGCCACTGCTCCCATTACAACCGATCGAATGATCAATCATTCAACCTGCAACATTACTTTGTCAAGGTCACCGATTATCTTCGGAAAGCATATACAATCATGAATGAGAGCTACGTTTTGGTCGTCACTATCCTGCTTGTTGGTCTGCTGACCTTCTTACTGCCCGATATATCACATAAAATACATAAAAGCAATGAATTGAAGGCGATGAAAGATGCTGTGGACTTGATGGCGGTAACAGAGATTCATTTCTATTAATAATCTTTCCATAAACTACATTTCCATAATCTCTCCATAGATAGATATTGGGAAATTAACCCCTCTAAACTGCGTCCCGTCTTTTTATCGGTTTATTATGACTGTTATCGATTGTAACTTTCGACAAACGGCATAAGTGATTACCTATGGAGAAATTTTATGCCCTAGTCGTGCTTCGAAGGGCTAATTAAAAGTGTTTTTTATCATAACAGCAAATAATTTGATAATATTTCAAACTATTTTCCATTTTTTTGACTAGTCTTATTTGGTAAACAAACTGAACCTCTGTAATTTTTGAAATGTACCTCGTACACCATCGTACACGGTGCCGGATTAACCAAGCGCGGAGCTCGTAGCAAATTCTTTCAAATAGCCCTTAATCTACTATGGGTTCTTAAGTATAAAGTGGTAAAAAACAATAATCAATATTCAATACGTTATTTTCCATCTATAGGTTACATCTTAATAAGTTTCACTACAAAAAATTACGCTCAGGCAAATAACATTTGCCGAGAACATTTATAAGTGGGTTTAAATATGCGGGGCCCCGTTTCATGCGGGGCCCGTAGCAATTGCTACTCTTGCTACGTGTGGTTAGTCCGGCACGGCTCGTAAAAATCTTGGAAATTAAACCCTTCACTCGCTACGCTTTTTCACTATCAACTTGGGCGTTGTGGTTCATATAATTAACCGAATTACCGTGTATTTTTAATGCAGAAAGAAGTTACCAAAGCAGAAGCCGCATGCCTCACTGTCGCCGATGACCTCTGCTACCTCCAATGCTCCATGCGCGACGATGAAACGGAAACTGTTAGTATCAGGTTAATTTTTGTTTTTCTTTACTTACTGTTTTACACACAAACGCGGAAAGAAAGAAAGAGATAAAGTAAGGGCGACGTCACTACATTGCGGTGTGATAACGTCTATGATGACAGAAAACCAAGGCGTCGAACAACGCTTCGTGAAAACTTTCGATTACATTATACAGATATTTTGCGTTACAACAACGCATGACATTGCGGTGTCCCGTGTCATACACTATATTGTATGCGTTGAAATTTTTGCGTTGCGACCATTAGGTACTTATGAATGCGCAAACTTCTGTAGGCACATTCTATCGTAAGTATAATTAAGTATTCTGTCTATATTCTATGAATTTTAAACGTTTTAAAATCTTAAGAACATACAAAAGTTTAGTTACATAAAAATAAAAAGAAGGTTTATTTATGTTATTCTGCTAACATTCCTGCCTAAATGGAGGTAATAAGTGACTTATTTATGCTTTATCAAAATGTAATTGGAAACCCAATTAGCTTTGTTTTTAGGAGTAAGGGAACTGAACTGTAGTTTTAATATAATTATTTTTATTAATTTATTTATGAACCTACTTTTTAAAACCATAAACAATCATGTTATGGCACAGAAGAAATAATAGGAACCATTCCATCTTAGGGAACATACCAAAACCACGTAACCCATTTTTTCCAACTTTTTACGCCCCTCCCCCCCCCCTTCGTGACCATCCGTAGTATATGAGAAGACCCCCCCCCCCTCCCCCCTAGTTTTCACGTGCTAATTTATAAATACGGTTTTCGATAAATACTTTTTTGCAAAAACAGAGTTAAAAAATAATAATTTTGCTTATATTTAACGACTTGTGTGGCGCAATGGTTGCTAAAATATTGACTACGTGACAAAAACCTAAGCCCCCCCCTCCCCTCTGTGACCAATCGTGGTGTTTTGAAGACCCCCCTCCCCCCCCCTAAATGAGGCACATGGTTTTGGTATGTTCCCTTATATAATGTTATGGTCCGATCACACGTAAAAAGTAGGTATGTGTGTCGCAGGCATCCATGATTTGATCAATTCCCTAAGGGATTTGGTCAAATCCCGTAAAATTATAGAATGACGACTCAAGAATCAAATTCCTTAGCGAATTGATCAAATCATGGATTATTTAATTTCCCTGCAACTTAATTGCTGTTCACAGTCCGCATACCTGCGAGATTTGTCAGTTTGCACCAACGATTGCGTGCGCGACACTCAATCAGAGCCGGTGCAAATCGAAAAAAAAGTCGGTCTCTTTCGCCGAATCTTCTCTCCGAACCGAAAAGCATCTCACAGGGTTATTTTTTTTTTTTTTTATTTAAGTTATTAGTTTAAGGTAAACCATTTGATAAAATGGTCAGCAAATTGGCATCATCAGCTGTAGATGGCAATAGCATAGTCCATTAGCTAGACCTTTAGCTCTGTAGTTAAAACAAAAAAAAATCTTGGCATTAAGTTCTACATGAAAACTGTTAGCCACATAAAAGGATTGTAGTGCCATGGTAGGAGCTAGGACTGTTGGGATTAAGGTTATTGTTATACTTACTCGTAGAACACTAACTAATAGGAAGTTCCTGGCAAAATTGCTTCACCCTTCGGCTTGGAAAATTTGGCTTGGGCTTAAAGATAGAAGGAGCTATGGAATAGCTATTTGTACAGCCAGTAGGGCTGACGAAAAAGCAGACGGGCCACCTCCTGGTAAAGTTGTCACTATCACCTGTCACATGAGACTATGGATCCCAATGTCGAGGAGAGGTCAACCCAATTGGATCCGCCAATGCAACGCCGCAACAATAAAACTCTTTGCGAACCCTCTGTCATAACTCATAGCGCTTCGCGAATACCTCAGCTCGTTATTTCAAATGAACATTACGATATAGATCTTCTTTCTATCTTCCAGGAAATTGCCATCATGTCCTTTGTCTACAGCGATTCGTTCACAGATCAAAAAGCGATGAACTATACCGATGATCCCTCAGTACTAAATGTGAATGTACTGAACGATGAATAAATTAATTTATAGTAGGAAAATATTAAATAAAATCGATTACTTCACTGGTGCAAATTTATTTTGATGCCTCACCTATTATGTTTAAAATAATAGATTAAGTACCTTCTTATATTATATCATAACGAGCTCATCGAAGATTTACTAGTTATTATAATATTTTACTCCATAAGAAATGACAGCAGCAGATACTTTGTGAATGGCTCTAGTAACTATATTGAAAAGCTGAAAAAGCTGAAATGATATTGATACAAAATATGAGAAAACTGATTATCTAATTGAATTTTTAAGCAAGACAAAAATTTACTAGTCCCCCCTTATTTCCTATTATACTGAAGCTAAATTTTTGAAAAACTACAGAAAATAGTTTACATATTGCAGGAAAACCTATAAGAAATCTATATTCTTAAAAAAAACAGTCAAAATAAATAAAATGTAAAAATAACATAAATACATAATCAATGTACGGAACCCTCTCCACGCAAATTTAACTCGCAAATGTCTGGTTTATTTATCTTCAACACGATATTTTCATAATTACATATTTCCTGAATTCCTCCTTGATTTCGAGAAAATATAATTAACTTTTAAAAAGGAGCTCTCAGTCCATACGTTCACGGTATACCATACTTATTTCCAGATTGGTCCCAATTCCCACGTCATTCGTTGAAGGTTATTATTTTTGATAATTTTTTTATGCAGTGAATTTAAGCTTGGAAAATCTTTAAAATTAGGTACCAATCAACTTTTCACCGTAGTTTTGAGCTTTTTTTATTATTATGTAGAAAAAGCTCAAAAAGCTTTTTAATATATAAAAACTTGTATCATAATTTATTGTTTTCCCTTTAATATAATATTGTTTAAAATATGATTCGTCTACATTTAAAAACGGAACGATCTCCGTATACTTACCAACTTTTGTAAAGCTAATTCAACTTGGTAAGTATTAGAAAATTCTGTTTAAGTTTCATTTAATATAAAGAACCTCCATCTTGAAATTGAAATAACTTGCTCTAAAATTTCCGAAACGCTGCTCAGCTTAACCTAGCTATTGATTTATCGAGCCAGGTTTAATCTCCAAGTAAATATTTTTCTGGACGAATTGAATAGCCAATACTGCGCCGTACTTAGTCGGCAAACAATGCTTTCTAGTCTACAAACACGAAGCAACAAGCTCACTACAACGCTTACAATGCAGAATAGATTTTCACTAAAATGGTACATCCCACCTTCCGAGACCTGCCTAATCTAGATTATGGAAATTTGTCAAAATGGAACCCTTTTAGATTCGTCGATCATGGTCATGTGTTCGTCCGTCCGTCCGGCCAAACATCTGTCTGTCCCTTAGAAGAAGGAAGTATAGTCTGTCCGAACAGCCATGCACGACTGAATTTTGCATGGATGTATATAAGATACTCGTACATAATACACATCCATCAAGCTGACAAAATCACGGTAAAGATAGATCTTTACCGTGACAAAGTTGTAGAATAAAATCATGAAACCTATTTTTAGAGTCGCTACGGGTGTTTTTTTTAATATTCGTTTACCACCGAAGACCATTTTTGGATCTAGGAGGATGGTCAGAATTTAAAAGGAAAACTATCACGACTAGGTTAGCTGTAGTTAATGAGTAATCTGTACAAGAGGAAAAATTTGATTGTTTGTTTGCATTAAATAGGCTCCGAAACTACCGAACCGATTTGAAAAATTCTTTCACTGTTGGGAAGCTACACTATCCCCGGGTGACATAGGCTATATTATATATATTTTTTACTATTTTTCTCGAAGCGAAGCGAGGGCGATTTCCTAGTAGTCAATAAACTTACAACTGCCTTGCACTTGGTAGGTTTTTTTAATTCTACCATCACTTCGGACATTATGTACTTTGTGGTCACTATGTTATCTATAACTATGGCAGAATCACGTCCACAGAAAACTTAAACTCTATGGTATTGACGGTATCACGTATCACGTCAGGATGAGTGAATCCATGATATTTGTACTTTAATCTGAACTAAATTCGTAGTATTTAAGTACCTACTCTGTGACTAAATTGTCAAAATTGTGAAACATGTAAGCAAAATGTTATGATTATCCGTGCACAATTTCCTAAAAATAAAGAAAAATATGATTGTATTATGCAAAAAATAAGACCGATCATTTAACTTTCATCACTGATTTCCAGAAACCACAATTTTCAACAATGCCACAGAGATCTTTTAAGACTATGTTCGTAGAACTTGTATCTTTTCTTACTCTTTTTACTTTAGTTGGAACAATGTCGTCTAATTTTTGGGAAAGATATTTGATTCAAACAGAGCTATCCAATATGAAGTCGAGTCTTCACGTATTAAAGGTATGTCAAGTAATTAGCATGTAAAATTTTGCATGGCTTCAACCCATTAATGGCCCACTACTGGGCACCGGTCTCTCCTCTTGATGAGGCCTAGAGCATACTCCACCACGCTGCTCCAGTGCGAATTGGTGGAGGGGTTACGGACAACCCGAGTGTCGGAAGTTTTAAAATTGCCCAAGGGCCTCCGACATGGCTTAACGACGTAAAGTTTTGCATGCTTCATGTAAAAGTTGGCGAAAGATTTGCGGGGGATGGGCGAAACTCATAATTTCTAAACTCAAGACCACCACGCTGTCCAAATATGATTTAGCGAAGTACCTAATATATACCGTCCAAAAGCCAAAATTTCTGAGATATAAAGATCGCAAAGAAGTTTTAAACATTCCTCTCTCTTTATTTGAAGTAAAGCAAGCGATATTAATAATTCAGCAATGATAACATGTTACTTAAATATTTTTAATATTGTATTTGGATTTGAAAGGAAAAATTATGATCGTGAATCCATCCGATAGACCCTAGCTAGACTATCCGATTGTGATAAGCTATAAGATAAGGTATCTGAATTTGTTATCACTAGATTAAACCTGCGTTTTTGATCTTATTACAGGAAACTATATTTAACATTGGAACGGCTTACGACAATTTGAACCATGAACTCAAAGGACTAGTAGAAATGAGAGAATTAAAATCATCTAAATCAACGCCAAGAGAATCAAAATTATTAGCACGTTCTGATCGTAGAAACAGTGATGATGTAAACATATTCAGTAATAAGGTTTTAGAAGAACTAATCAAAGTTAAAGCTAATAAAAGCATAGGAATCACCGCATCTAAAGGAATTGATAGCCGTTCTACTCCTACTCCTCACAAAGGATTAAAATTTGACATGCAAGATGCGACAACTATAACGAGATATCCACGAAAAGCAACTGGCGTTAATAGTGAACCAGAAAAGAAGGAAAGTCGAACTTCTCTGAAAGATAATGATGGAAGTAACTTCAAAGAAAACTTGCACACAAAAATACATAAATGCTGTAAAGAATCTAACTGCTGCAAATCTCCTTAAATACTATCCAAATTCTGTGGCAGAAATAAATAACTAAAAAACAGTTATCCAGAAATGTTTATTGAGCAGTAGTTAAGTAAATTAAAATGATCCAGCACACGTAGCTCTTTGTTCTTTTAAATCTATAGTCTTGTCCGGATCTAGTCAATCTTCCCGTTTCAGAGACTTTTTATACATTTTAGTAACATTTCGTAAATTCGGTTCATAAGCAGAAATATTTGGTAACGCATCATCAGTTTTACTGTAAGAATCATGCTCTGTAGGATTACTAAAATCACCGCTTCCCATTGTATTTGCTATAGATTCCAATAATTCAATTTGTCCTTCAATTTTCGGTAATTCATGAGAAAACCTTATCACCTTCGTTTCCAGATCGTAGTAAGATTCTTTCATCAGAGAAATATTAACCTGGAAACACAATTTTGAGTTAATTGCAGTTTGTGGATAGGTACCTACTACTTACAAAATCATAAAATTGTCAACTTCATAGGTAGGTACATTTAGGAGGTACGATGGAACTTTTCCTAAAGCTTCGTGATTTAGTAGTTAATCCCTATATTTTTGAAGCGCTCATAGCCCGGCGGCTTATGTCGATTCTAAGTGATCGACCAAGTTAAGCAACAGCGGGCGTGGTCGGTAGTGGATGGGTGATTGTTATCGTAAGATAACATTTTTAAGCCCTGTCGGAGGCCCTTCGGCGGCATAAAAACTTCTGACACTCGGGTTGGCCACTAACCTCTCCACCAATCCGCACTGGAGCAGCGTGGTGGAGTATGCTCTAGGCCTCCTCAAAGGGAGAAACCCCCAGCCCTATATTTTACTAGTGGAAAAGTAAGATTAAGGAATTGACCAACGAACCAACTGATATTAAGTGTTCATCGTAGCCCATGGACACCAGGAAACACCAATACTGATGCATTGCTGGCGAATAAATCCCCTATAAATCATGACGAGTTGAACGAGTAGCAAGTAGCAACTAACAATTAGACTGCGGTAGCTAGCCAGGTATTTCGAAAAAACCATATCAATAGCAGTCATAACAATAATTGCTAATTCTGCTTAAAATAACTTTGACATAATAATTCTTAACAAAGCTTTACCTCCAAGGAAAATAATAAATAGTAAGAGTAATGTAGTAGAAATTTCTTACCGCAATGTCATCAATGTTCTTTGTAATATTAGTTAAATCGCATTTAGTGTTACAAACAGTACAGTGATAATCGAGCATCAAATACATGATAGCTATCAGGCTAGTCATGATGAAAAAACTGCTGAATCCATCCAACAAAGACCAGCCTTTTTGAGAGTTTGGTATCACAAAGCTCTGAGGAACAGATAATTGCCTAGATCTTCTTTCTCTTCCTCTGCGATTTCTTCTACCATGGTATTCCATACTGAGACTTTTTTCTTCTACTTTTTGTAGTGTGCTGTATCTTTTATCGTTAATACTTATTGGATCATATTCGGTATTTATCTTAGTTGTATTTTGATAACAATATTCTTTTTACTTTTCTTTTGGTTTTTGTTATTCATTTACGAGCTCTTCGTAAGCCCCATTTTACTTCTGAAATATTTGGCAGAATTTAGCTTGGCAGTTATAATGTCAGCACTTTTAATTTATTTTTAACCAGTTGAACAAAAATATTAATATTTGAAAGTTTTCATTTGTTGCGGGGGCGTGGACAAATGCAATATGAATAAATTAATACTTACAAAGATTCCTAGGATTCCGAGTATGAAACATTGAAATACCACGAGATAATTTTTTTTGTTACAAAAATATCTGGCCTGATTCACCTTAATCAAATCTATAATCCCTCTACTCAGCAGGTAGTGACGCTTATATTAATTAGCTGGTAGCTGGTATTTGGTAGCTATCTAAGTATCTACCACCCTTGAGCATGAGTCAGCCGCCAAACGACTCGTCTTGTTCCGGCTGGGGGCTTGAGAGCCAGTTCTTTCTTTCTTTTTCTTCTCTTTTTCTTGGCCAGCAACACATCAGTGATACCTTTGGTGTTGCTGATGTCCATGGGCGACGATAGCTACTTACGTGCCACTTACCATCAGGTGGATCGTTACGTCGTTTGCCGGCTATTTTCATAAAAAAGCCACAGGCCGTCAGCACCTTGTAAATTAAAGTGATAAGTTTTGACGCAGAATTTCACAATTCCCTCCAAGGTTTGTAGCTACAATTCGAAACTCCCCAGTTAGTTAACATGTCAGTGCATATCTGGAATGGACAATTTTGCCGTGAAATTCAAGGGTGGAGCGATTGAATTGAAGCTCGGCGAAATGGGAAATACAAATGAAGGGAATGTGAGTACTGATTACGTAATTGCAGTACTAGTGCAGTCATTGAAGCGAAAAATACGGTGTTACCTCCGAATTTTTTTACTGTGAACCGATTTGCATGAAATTTTGGAATTAGGCTTATCTAACCCTTAACTTCAAAAGTGAAAATAATCTGAACTCCGCAAATTATTTTTAAGGGGTGTAAACAACCCCTTAATGGAAAAATTAACATTGAGCCATTTTATCGCTAGAAAACATGTGTAATAGTAAGTTTTGAAATTGTAAAGTTTTTTCTAACACAATTACCTCATATTAAAATCATTTTCAACCCCTTGAAATTCTTACAACCCTTGCTAACAACCCCTAAATTAAAAAAATCACAAAAAATTACTTTGGTATGACATAAAAAGATGTAAGTATAGAGTAAGTATTATTTTGTTCTCTATAATAATAGTCAAATTTTTAACCCCCTTTCAACCCTTAAAAACAACCCCTTGATAAAAAATTGTTAAAAAAATTTTTTTCATTAAATGAAAAGGATTTAAATATTATTCTACACTCTCGAAAGTGATTATCATAATCTTCAACTTTGCTACCCTTAAAACTACCCCTAAATTAAAACAGTAAATATATATGATTACATATTTAAAAACTTACTGGTCATATTAAAACGAATAAACGGAGCACGCACAGCTAGCTGATCACCTGGCTTTTTCGTTGGCCCCTTCACTCAAATGTGTTATATATACATGTAAGAACGTTGGTATGTATTCATGCCTACGTTTCCAAAATATATGAGCCATATTATGTATATATATACACGTTACAATAGTTTTGGGTCTCTATTATACTGCGTACTTTCACATTGCTCCAAATATTCACACTCCGAAATTTTCAGTTACTAAGTAGAAAAAAATATGATAAGTTTTTGGACCATAACTCCTTCAATTTTCATGCTATCACAATTTATAACAAACCATTTTAAAGGTAATTAACAGAGCTACAACATCCTTCATTGCAATATATAGTAAAAAACCTTTTTTTTAAACGGTGAAGGGTTAAAGGGCTTAAGAGACACTGTGATTGCGCTGCCGCGCGCTCTTTAAACAATCATATCTCCGTCAATTTTTGTTTGACAGAAATAAAAAAAAACCAAATTGTTCGTCAGAAAAATACCTAAATTTTTCATCCCTACACTTTTTTACGTATCTGTCGTCATTTTTGAGATATTATGAAAAAAAGGTGTTTTTTTTGTAAATTTGAATTTTTTTCTTTATTTTTAATCTTGATTTTTTTTAAAAATATGTGTCCTGAAGCAGCCAAACTGATACAATCTATCAAACTCTTCATAATAAAGTTATTTCTAGGCGGAATACGATTAATTTTCATTTTGGCGGAAATGGCACTTATGAAACCAACCCATTGATTTAAAAGAAAAAATATTAAATGGTCTTCTTATTTTCAATACAGCTCACTTATTTTACGTGCAAAAGACCTTTAACAGTGCTCATTTTAAAGCTTATTTCAAGCACTACAAAAACTTTCTTTATGGCAGAATGCATAAAATGCATCTGTTCGCCGCTAGATGGCATTGAACACATAGATCAAATTTCAGACAAAATAAAAAACGGCTTTGATCTTCAATATCTAGCTTAATATTGCACTTAGAATGATTTAAAAAAAAACTAAATTGTTCGTTTTTTTATCTGCTACAATTTTGGTTCTTATAAAATTTTCGATAAAACATATATTTTTGGAGATATTTGCAAAAGACAGATGAAAAACGTGATTTTTCAATTGCCAATAACTTGAAAAGTATTGGATTTTTCGAAAAACTTTATAGGTGATTTTTTGCTTAAAATTAGCCCTTCTATCGATATCCGAGGTTATTTTGAAAAAAAAAATGTCCACCCCCGAGAAGGGGTGGCAACCACCCCCAGGGTGAGTGCGGAGTTTAAATCATTTTCACTTTTGAAGTTAAGGGTAAGATGAACCTAATTCCAAAATTTCACGCAAATCGGTTCACAGTAAAAAAATTCGGAGCAATAATGCTTCAATGACTGCACTATACGTTGAGGTTGTTTCATGTTTTGTGGCAAAACTGCACACGATTCCAATACTCATTTTATCAGAATTACAATTATCGAATACTTAGTATAAAGTTCCAAGTAGGAACTATATTAAAAATATATTTTACAATTCGAAAATCACTGCCAACTTTTTTTTCTTTCTTTTAACTAATATAGGCAGGCTTAGTTTTTATATTGCACGTAATCTTCCGTCTGAGATACCATGTCAGATCGCAGTGTCAAGGGCTCTGGGTTCGATTCCCAGCGAGCCGAAAATTTGAATGAGTTTAAATTTCTGTTCTCCACCTTAGTGTTGTTTTCATTGTGTGTTTTCCATCGCACCCACGATACAAGAAATCACACTAGGATTCCCTGTATCGTGCTATGAGTATGTAGTGTTTCTACAAAAAAAAATACATTTACCCAACACTCGTAGATAAATATTTTAATTTTTACCTACCTACCGAGTTTAGTCGCGAGATTTGTTATAATGTGGGCCCCATTGAAGTTTATTAACTAGGGTCACCCCTAAAAAGTCCGTAGATTCCTTTACATTCAATTCATTATTTAGGATAAGAGATTTGTTGACTTTTTTAACATTAGGTAGTACAAACATTTTGTTTTTTTTTTTGCATTTAATAGTAAATTGTTAATAGTGAACCAATGCAAGACATGTGAAAGAGAACTAGGTGTTTACGTCATCGAAATTTTCTTTATTCCTATCACACTTAAATACTTATTAATGATCTAGCATCAGCAAGTAGTACAATACCTATCCGCTTGGTTATTTTACATAATGAGGTAAATTATTAATGTATATCAGAAAAAGAAAAGGACTTAAGATCGACCTCTGTGGTACACACATCATCGCCGGTGACCCCGATGACTTAATATTATTTAAGTTTAATAACTAAAGTGAAGATACGTGTGTACTGCGATACTTTCGTGACAGCGCCATCTTGCGGAAAAGTCTAAAGATACTTTCAATACAGCCTGTATACAGCCTTCAGGCTGCTGCGGTTGTGATGAGTACCATCTTGATTCAAAAATGTAGGCAAAGATGTCGTTAGTCGATCCCATGATATAACCTAACAACTTTTCACATTTATTTTATTTTACAGTTAATACTATAAAAATCATCATGTCATCATCAGTCATGACGTTATAATAATGTTTGAAGTAACAATGTATTCATGCGGCAACAGGGCCGGCCCGTCCATATAGGCGAACTAGGCGACCGCCTAGGGCGCTGCGATTCAGGGGGCGCAAATCGGCGGGACCGAAATTAAGACATTTTTATTTTTATTTTAATCGATGAAAAATTTACAAAAATATTAAATATAATGTTACATCTTTATAACGTGCATGAAATGCAGAATAAAACAACCAATAGTCATAAAGAATTTAGAACTTAATGCAACGGAATACATAGAAAATTACAAACTACCGACTATTACCTATGAGAAAAAGAATAATACCGAATAAAAATTAATTACATCTGTGAAAATGTCTAAATTAATTACTAGATATTAGGTTTTGGTTACTCTGTCTTGTGACCGTAGTTTTTCTAAATTAAGACAATATTTTGAAATTCTCAACTTCATCAAAGTGAGAAATACAGTAAGAAATAGCTGAAACAATTGATGCAGGGGAGATTGATTCTATTTTTTACCAAAATTGAGACAAGAAAAGTAAATTTTAGCAACTTTATGATCTGTGAAAGTGTCTTCTTTTTAAGTTTTACCCTCAATACTGCAAAAAAGTTATACTTAAGTATGTAACAGCGCAAACCCATTTATAGCTAGAACGTTTTCAATAGTATTTCAATAATATTATATTTAATGCCACACATGTCTTTGAAGACCTAGAATTTCCTTCTATTTAAAAGTGAATATTTATTTAATAATTAATATTTAAGTTAAAACTAGTTTTCACTAGATAACACGCGTTTGACAAAATATCTTAATTAAAACTGTTGTAACTGAGAGCAGCTGTCTCCGTATTCCGTGGAGAGCAGTCATATTAGGTATGCTCATGTAAACACGTGTTTATCGGGAGATTATTTATTGATCTTTTAGTAATCTTCTATGTTTCTAAGAAATAAAACGCAAACGGTGAAGGACATAATATATCGAACAGCCATCAAATCGCATGCAAGATAAGTATAACCGTCGAATATGCAACTGCATCAGCCACAGAAAAAATTGTGTGTCCCTTGTGTCCCAAATCCATTTATTATTTCACATTTAAGATGGTTATTTTTTCAAGTTTTTTTTTAAATATGAAAGATTGAATCGATGCACCTTTACCAGCAGTGGCAATTTTTAGATGCTCTATTTGAAGAAATTAACTAAACAGCAGGCTATTCAAAGGCTACTGCACTGCAGGTCGGATATTTAATTTATTTGCTGATAAATATTGTTCAAATTTTGAAAAAGTAGAATTCTGTTCGAGCAAAATGTTGTAAGTACGACAGATGACGGAGAGCTTCCAACAGTTCCAACCCCAGCTCTAGTAGAATAGAGGCCATATTTCCCATAGTGTCGCACATCATCGGTAGGAGCAGTTTCCGATGAACAGCCATCGACTACAGCCCAGAAAGATCGGTCGCTCAGGAAGTACTCTACCTAGTGGATAAGGCCAGGGAATATTCCATAATCAGGAAGCTTGCTTAAAACACTAGCATGTCAGACCTTTGAGACGTCAAGGGAGATAGCAATCACCTCCGCATTTTTATCCAGGGCCTCGCCATAATTATATGTGTGCATACGCTAGAAGATTCTCTGTTGACCTATTTCAGCAAAACCGAGTCAGTCGCTAAAGAGATCATTTTCCTGATATTGGAACCCTACAACGGTACGCCATGAGGGGCCTACTCAATATGCGCCTTATGCCTAAGGTTTTCGGACGAACACTGAGTCCATTTTGGGTTTAAAATCATCTGGGGTAATTTCAACGATCCTGTAGTCTATTTGGCAATGACCCTGCCTACGAAGCAAGGGGTCTCATTTGATTCCCGGATGGGAAAGATATGTATTATGTGACAGATAAATATTTGTGTATGGGTCATGGGTTTGGCTGGCCCACATCTGATGATGATGTCTAATTTGTGTTGTTCATGTCACCCACAACACAGAAAATCCTACTGCAGGGGTATGAGTGCACATGCGTTTTTTTTTCAAATTAAAATTCCATAACTCATATTCCATAGTAATTCCATAATTATTAACAAATCTATGAAGACGAAAAAAGTATTTAAAATTAAATATATTTTTTAAAATAAACTTAATTTGAAATTAGTATTTTTAGCCGAAAATGTTTTATTGTATTTAAAATGGCTAAAATGAGAATTCCACAGATTTGTTCTAGTTCTAACAAAGGCACGCAGTCGTTAAGGCACCTAGCCTTAACTAGTGAAAACATATTCTAGTTAAAAAAAACGGGTTTTTAACATGTTAGGTAAATTATCTTGTTTATTTAATATTTTTTGTTAAAAAATTACACACTTTATTTTTTTACTTTATTGTTTTGTTACAAAAAGTTTTTTAAGGGGGCGCTGTTCTAGTTTTTCGCCTAGGGCGCCAGAAATGCTCGGGCCGGCACTGTGCGGCAATTTCTGTCTGCTTACAGATACTTTAAATTAAAAAGTAAGTATAACGATGGAGGGCATGTTAATATTGCCTGTAAGCAATTTTCACAAGGGGTTTTATCACAACAGGTATTTCAGAAATTTTCAATTTTAAGCGTTTATCCAGAACTTTGGGTATCCACTTCCGTTCCTAAGTTCCTATCGCATTTCGGCTCGCCGCGCCACCATGTCGAGACAGAGCTGGAAATGTGGAATCAGATCTTGCTATCTCACTTGCTCTCATTGTATTCCATACTTGGTTTTCGTTTTATATTTCGAAGTCCTAGTGATGTAGATTTACGATAATTTTTATCGATATTTTTTTACACGCTCTTGTTTTTAAGAATGTAATACTTGAAAATGACAAATTCTTAGATTAAGTAATAATAAAGCTTTACTTAATCAAATTAAGTACTCATAATAAAAATATAAATGAATTCTTATTACATTCCTTTGTTATTCATTTGTTTTTATTAATACCGTTGCAGTCATTTATTTTATAGACTATTTAAATGAAGTGCACTGTACAAAAGGCTGAACTTAAAATTTTTAAACAGACTGAATATCATTGCACCGAAAACTGGAATAACAAGAAACCCAAAACCAAAAGAAATACTATCCATTCTAATAGGAATATCTAATCAGAAAATATTTTTATAGTAAAAAAAGCTTATGGTAATCTACCCTATTGTACCCTATTGTATCAACAATATATTTAACTTTACATTACATAGACCTGGGTATTATGTTTATTCTAAGCTTCAAAAAATATTTTTGCCGATTTAGATGCGATTGGGGCACTTTATCAATAAAATAAAAGAACAGAGCTATGTCATACCTTAATTAGATTTGTATTAAATTTTAGAGCATTTGTATTAACTCTATACCTACCAATTCAACAATAATGCATTAAAGATCGGTTTTAAATAACTAATTCTTGCGGAAAGAATTAGCCGAAAAAGGTATTAATTTATTAAATAAAAAATATCGACAGTAATTATCGACAATGAGCGTTAAACAGACATGTCTACCCCTTCTAGCTCGCCGGCCGGTCGCGTTGACTGAGCTGCATGATGTCATTCATCCACACACTCACACATCGAAAGGTTGCCGCGACCCGCGCCGCTGTTTACATTCTGCGTTCTCGGCTTCTCGCAGTGACTTCACCCGCGTCTGTGATTTAAATTCTTAATACATTAGTTTCTTAGTTCAAAATGGCCAACAACAGAGCCACGAAATCAGGATTTGCCGCTGAAGCACAGCGTAAGGTGAGTCTTTAATGTGTATTAAGATTATACGTTCAGGAAAGCTCGGGGAATCGAAGATTTTGATGATTACTAGTAATATTGTGGTGACAGATGTATTGAGCGGATGCTGGGAGACCTAGAAAATGATACAAGGACTTAGCCCAGAGCCCGTGACCTACTTAAACACGTGTCGGCCGGTCATTCTGGAACCGCAGATGTTCCGGTAAAATTCGAGGTTTAACCTTGTTTAATGTAACTTAAAACAAGTAATTAGAAGCAAAAACCGTATTTTTGGCAAAAACAATTCCAGATAAATCAAATGAAAGATCTTACTTATAATACTTACGGCTTATAGATAATACTACTAGGTACTAAATACTACTTAATAATAATACTATACTATACTTTATAGATAATACTACTTATTCGATAATTTATACATAGAATGCCAGTGAGAAATTCCACGTGCGTACTTCGGTACATCCCTATAACTAACACATACAGACAAACCATAAAACACGATATCCTAAACGGCCAAATACAGGTTTGGTCGCGTAAAAAACGTACCGCCGGTAACCGCCTAAAATGTACAGGTGAACCGCCTGTTAGTTTAATATAATATTATTTCGTTCTTTCGCCACGCTTGACTTCAATAATAATATTAATGGTATTCGACTCATTGTAAATTTCTTACGATAAAACTAATTTATCAAAACCCTTTTCGTTATCTGAGTTCCTAGTCTATTTGTGATTTTAATTGTTACAGAAAATTTTAATATTGCAGATGGAAAACTCTGCGTTAAAACCTTGTTGTTATTTAACGAATTTATAGGTATTTAAAAACATCTGGCTGCAAATACGGCATCAATTCATAATTGCACTGTAAACCTTGTCTTACTGATCAATATAATGTACACACATACATATGTAATTTGAATACATACTTCGTAATTAATCAGGTATAATATAATAACATTTCAATGCTGACTTATAATATTAACCTAGCAATACTAAGGTAGATTAAAGTTCTCTATTAATCCCAATACAAGTTTTATTGGTCTATTCAGCTACATCTAATTCATCGATATCGATATCGATTAATTTTAGTGTTACAAACTTAGTTTCCAAGTAGCTCACAAGTCACAACCAGGGCCCCAAGTCTGCTATTACAATAGTGTCAGAATAGTCTATCATTGATTTCATAATTGTTGATTTTGACAAGTTTGGTAATCTAGTAATATAATGGCGTCATTATGACTTTCCAATGGTCAGCCACTGACACTCCATTGAAAGAAATGGCGTCTGTGGGTAATCTCGTACATAATGACAAATGAATGACGGACCTATGCAGTAATCTGCTAAAATTTTGGCAGTTCCTTTGATCAGTGACATACCATTAGAACGTCATTGTGCAGTCATTGCTTTCTTTACCATTTATTTGCTTTATATTGCTTTCTTATTGCAATTTACCATTTATAAGATAGATAGATAAGAAGCAAGATATTCCGATCCAACGTAAAAACCGTGTTGTTGTACGGATGTGAGACGTGGAAGGTCACAAAAGACATCTCCCGCCAACTCCAGGTTTTTATCAACCGCTGTCTACGCCGTATACTCGAAGCTTACTGGCCCGAGAAAATCTCCAATCTAGAGCTGTGGGAACGCTGCGGTGAGACTCCGATCGACCAGCAGATCAAACGCCGAAAATGGAACTGGATCGGCCACACGCTCCGAAGGGATCCTGAACATATTCCGAAGCAAGCCTTAGACTGGAATCCCCAAGGAAAGCGTAAACGTGGTCGTCCTAAGCAGACCTGGCGGCGGACGATGATCGCAGAGGCGAAAACAATAGGGAAGACTTGGAGCGAAGTTAAGCGAGAAGCTCAAGACCGTACGGGATGGCGACGCACTGTGGACGACCTCTGCCCCATCTAGGGGACACAGGAAAATAAGAAGAATTTACCATTTACGATTTATAACCAACATTATATTTTCCAATTTATCTTGAAAAAAATAGTTCTATTGATCTGAGTCTCCTTCGAAACGAACTCCTAAAAAACAAAACAGTATAAAATATAAATTTTCTCATATACCAACCTATAAAATTTAAAATTCTCTCCTCTTGAGGAGGCCTAGAGCATACTCCACCACGCTGCTCTGGTGCGGATTGGTGGAGGGGTTAGTAGCCAACCCGAGTGTCGGAAGTTTTCAAACCACCCGAGGGCCTCCGATATTTATTTATGTATTTATTTATTTATTCCATAATTTAAAACTAACATAACAGGCTTAACCTAATGCGTTAGTTATTTCATATCATAATATATATATGGCTTAACGACTGTTGTTATCATGTGATAACAACCCGGACCAACGACTTTACGTGCCCTCCGAAGCACGGAATCGCTCAAGAATTTTTGCCACTAGCTGTCGCTCATCTAACTACCGACCGCGCCCGCTGTTGCTTAACTTTGTCGATCACTTAAGATCGACGCAAGCCGCAGGACTATGAACGATGAACCTAATGTAATAATAGTATCTAATCAGAATCAGTT